>VZTB01013206.1:0-36733 GCA_013397245.1 Thryothorus ludovicianus
AGAAGAGAAAAGAGAAGAGAAGGGACAGTCAGTCTAAATGAATGCTTTGCTTTCAAGAGGATTTGGTTTTGTTTCTGAGTATACCAATGACCCAGTACTGCCTAGGGAAAGAAAGCCCGATTGCTAACTCTAACAACACTCCACATAATTAGAATTGTGACTAATAATGCTTTAAATTTTGGATTTGGCTATTTGTCCACCAGTTACTACTACTTAATATTTGCAGTACTGTTTACATGGCTAGGTGAGGTAGGTCTGACAGCTGAGGTGACTAAACTAATCCTAAGAGGTATAAGTGAATGATGTTGCACTTTGGCAATTCCCTCACATGTTATAAAAGGAAATTGAATCAAAGGAAATCCCTAAAGGCCTTTTAGAAAGAGGTTTTGCATTTGTCTCTTGATATCTCCAACTAAAAGACAAAAGCAGCCCTGAGTTATCAAAGGACAAGAGATAGCTTAGAAATAATTTACTGAAAGGTCATGGGTTAGTTTTTGTAAACTACTTTGTAACATGGGGATCTCAGAGAAGGGTCATTCTAATTTAGGTATCATGAGCAGAACAGTGAACCAAAAAATTATCCAAGGCTTGGGGATAGTAATTAATAATTCAGTTATAAATGGCATTTTAGGTACAATTATCTATTAAGAAATGGAGAAAACCAAGGAAAATACAAACTAGAAAACACAGAGTAGAAGTCATTGCAATAATTAGCTGTAAACTAGATGGCTGTTGTATACTTCAGAGTGTTCTAATGTGAACAATACTCTTCAGAGTGCAGAACAATAGCTAATATTGTCCAGAAGAAAGATGCTTTAATTTTTCAATCCTTGTTTTGTTTGCATATTTATATACTTATGGCATTATAATTTTTGGCTCACAGGGATATGATTTTTTTTAACACTATGTACTAGGTAAACAAGATAATGTTTTCAGTAATTTTTTAAAGTTGATATTATCTTTAATTTCTTCTCTTTGCTGAACAGAGGACAAGGGCCCTGAAGTACATAAATTGTTTCATGTGCTTTCACCACTTAATAATGCTAAGCCATCTGTAATCCAATGTCCATTTCCTAGATTCCAAGTGATCCAAATACCAAAGAAATCTGGCAATTTTCTTTTTTATTTCAAAATCTCAATTATTTTTTTTACAAGTGGAATAAAAACCTGCAAAACACCAAAAGCAACAGTAAGGCCCAACATATCCTGTGGTATATACAAGATCTCTGAAATTCAAATAATCAAAACCAATAAAGCTATCACCAATCCAGTGGAAGGCTGGAGACCATGACTAAGAAAAAGTTCAGATTATAACTGATTTTACAATATGTCTTTTGTTGTTGTTGTTGCTTTTGTTTCATTCAAAGAACAGTCTGTAGCAAGATCAAGATTTTCATGCTTCCTTACTCTTTTTCTCTTGTTTCTACAAGTTCTTTTTATGGTCCTGAACTTGCAGTTTTTAAGATGTTCTTTCGAATGTGCAAATTGGTTGTTAAATACAATGCCACAGAGGGTTTTTAAAGCTTACAGTGTAATCATGAGGCTTTAATACTAACATATACAAAGAAGAAGAAAATTAGAATATTCACAGAAACTATATGATTAGATCAGAAAAGTTTATCCAGAATTCAGTGACTCTTCAAAAAGAATGTATTAAGCAAAAGAAGATATGAAATATAAGCAAAGAACACAGAGGAATTTAAGGTTCACACTAAGTAACAAAGCTGTTTCACTCTTTAACACCAAGAAAGAGTTTTTCACTTAGTTCTTTTCTATACTGAGATCTCATACACATATTTTTTAACACAAAAACTCGTTTGAGTGATAAAGTCTGAAATATTAGTGTCCTAATGTATTACAGAAACTTTCTCTCTTTTGTCTTGCTTGCTCTTTTATCCCCACATCTCTAGATTAAAAAATGTCTGAAAGGCAGGAAAGTAGACCCTGCACATTTCCTTCCAGAAGCTCTTCTGAAGGGGTTTGAGCACAAGTGGTTTTAAGATCTCTTTTCACTGCAAAATCTCTAAGTCAAATTTATATTTACAAAATATCCCTTCTTCATAAAATGTCAGTGTTAGTGGATGGTAGGCAAACTTTCATTGCACTAGACAAATTAAGACCCTTTGATAATGTTGGCAGTAAAATCATTATGGGAAATGAGAACCGTTTCTCAATTCTGTCCAGTTTGTATCTGCACATGTTTCCTGCTACTAATTCTCTATTTGCCATGTCAACATGATCCGTTCAAATGGCTACTCATCCTTGGCATATCATCAGTTTCTCTGCAGTCCTCCTTCCTCCTTTTTGGATTATCTTCTTGCTCCAAATCCCTCTTACATTTCCAGTCTCTGCGTGGATACTCCACTTGATTGTCCTGAGCCAGAAACCTTGTATCAAAAAACCAAACTGTTAGGCAAAGAGTTTTCCAGACACTTGGGTTAATTAGTGAGAAATAGTACTGAAACAATTACATCTACCAAAAAAACAGCAGAAGAATGCAGCAACAATTTTCTGTTCATTTACTTCTTTTCCACAAAAAACTTAAGTGTCTTTGGGTAATCTTTCTCTGCAACTTTAGAAATAGTAGATTCCATTCTGGCTGAGGGCTGACCACAGGCAGAGGCAGAATACTGGCTCAGCTCCAGCACTGAGTGACAACTCCAGCTGCTCTGCAGAGAACATCATGCTAAGTAAATTCACATATACACAGTTAAGTTACTGACTGCTGGGTTTACAGCGCTAAAAGAATTCCCGAAAAAGAGGCAAAGTCTTAACTGGCCTTCCCAGCTGCAACCTCCATTCTGACCTGAAACTCCTGTAAGGTTTAACCTGTTGCAACACATTCTCTTCACCCAGACTATCACATAGAATACAGTCTTTTTCTTTTTCTCCAAAGAAACATTTGCCCACAAACCTTCTAAATACCTTATAAGTTGTGTGGAATGACACAACATATAAGCAAAAATCAGATCCTGAAGTGGCTGTGTGAATACTGAAAAAGTCTTATTGAAAGCAATCAGAATAGAGTGAAGTAATTTTACTTCCTCCTCACCTTTTTCCTAATCACTTAAAAAAATTTGTTAAAAATAGTTCCTTTTCTCTCCCAGAGGCCTAATCCCTTTCTCACATAGACTAGTACCATTGTGATGAACCTCTACTGAGTGTCTTCAGATCCTTATCAGTGTAAAAGAGAGAGGTTTTTTATCCTTATTAGTTCAGTGACAGCACTCTTCCCTCACACTGGACTTTCTGCAGAAGAAGATGTTATCCGTATCACATGCAGTCTGCAAGTATAGGAAGATGGGAAAGGGAAACAGATCTAGAACTGATCTGTAGGGGATTCAGGAACAAAACTAAGACAGAAGGAGCAGTTTCTATGCAGGTGTTTTTCTTTTGAAAATTCTATCTTTGCTCTTTGATAATGAAATGTCCTGGGAGGACTTTTTAAATATATGAAGGGGAGTTTTCATTGAACGCATTTTGGAAAAAAAAACAACCAAAAATCAACGTTAAAGAACATTAAAAAAGCTTATTACCCATTACACACCCATCCAGCATATAAGACATTCAAATGAGTTCAATCAAGCCAATTTGCATATCGCGCACGCACAAAATAAGCATGCAATTTGCACATTTTATTGTAAAGTAAAGCAATTCTCATGTCAGCATTCAAAGTCTTTAAAAGGAAAATTCTCTCTGCAGTTGAGTATTTCACAGACAAGACTGTGGATAGATAGTACTCATAAAATACATTTTATCCAAATTGCTAACTGTCTTTAGCAATAAAACCATCTAAAATAGATGTTGACAAGTGGAAATTATATTAAAAACCCTGCAAGAATTCAACATATTCAGGGCTATGTTACTGTAATTTCAATATTCTGCTATATCTTTGCTACTTATAGAAAGTGGTTCTGCTCCCATGTGCAATTTAAAATAGCAGGACCTATATTTTCTGTATCCCTTTTGACCTCAATGGAACTTCAGCTTGGGAAAGACTTAGAAATTAGCCTGTATATGTAGGTAAAAGACAGAAAAACACACAATTAGCCACAAAATGGCTAATGTGAAATGTTCCCTCAGAAAAATAGGAAAGTTTGCAGTTTTTTTGATTTGGAGGAGATCTTAATTCTTAGTTCCTACTTTCTTTCTCCCTTGTGACAATTTATTTAGTTTTACTTCTTCAAGAGCCCATTTCAAATATCCTGACATTATCAGTTCTTACCTACCAAGCCCATGTCTCCCTTCCCAGCTCCTTAACTTATTTGTTTTCTACTCAGGTGTTTTTCTCCTTCATCAGGCCTGGGACCAGTCAAAGAGTACAGAGGAAGCCCTAACTAGCAATGTGATAGTGGGAAGGACACATTTCTCATCTTTGGGAACTAAAGTTCCATTGTAATGGCACATGCCTAAAAATGGCCTATGCCCCAAACTCAAATTTTCAACAGCATTATAATTTTTCTACCTTTAGGGATATTCTTACAATGATGGAAGAAAAACAAACCTGTAAAACCAGATCTTATTCTCAACCTAGTTACCTAATCTACTGCTACAAATGGCACCATTCTAAAGAAAAAGCTATGCAGATGGGCTTAAAGTCTCCCTAACCTGTTACGAAAAATAAAAGAACCATGGAACCATAATCATTTGGAAAACAGTCTGAACAGAAAACGGCTTGGAAAGTTGTATAAATACAAAGAGAAATCTTTAGAACAAAGGCATATTATGATACAGGTTCACATGAGCTCATTGTTAACATCCCCTCCTCCAAATGAAGACCACATTGCTTAACAATGAAGATATATTTTCAGTACATTTATAAACCAACAGCAGGTTGAGGTCTTTTGCAAGGAAAGCACAAGACAGAAGCAGAGGAAAACTCAGGTCAGGCAGGAGCTCGGGAGGTTTCTGGTCTGATATATTCCCCAGCAACATCAGCCAAGGAGTCAAACCTAACACTTCAGAGAAAGAGGAAGCCTCTGTTACTGTTCATCTGTATTTCTGGGGAAATGTTTCCTTATGGCCAGTCCCAGCCTGTTGTGTCTCACCCTCCCTCTGTGGCCTGCTTAGAAAAGCCTGGCTTCAGCTCCAACAATCCCTTATACATAGTGAGGTCTGCTTTAAATGCCCTGGAGCTGCCCCCTCTCTAAGCTGAACCAGGCCTGATCCTCCAGCCTCTCCTCATGGGGCAAGTACCCTAAGCCAAACAACATCACTGGCCCTCTAAGTTAAATCGGATTTATTTCTCATATTGAGAAATCTAAAACTGAATGAAGTATATGGACGTGGTCTAAAAAATTCTGATCAGAAGGGAATCCCATCCAGTGATTAACTGGCCATATTCCTATTGAAACAGCCCTGGGTGTGTTTGACCAGCACATTGCTGGCTCATGCTCAGCTTGCTGTAGCCAACAACCCCAGGACACTGTTCAACCAGGCAGCCCCTAGCATCCATGTCTGCAAGAGATTATTCCTTTCCACAGCAGATGTTCCTATCTGTCCTTGTTCAATTTCATGAGATTCCTGTTGACCTATTTCTCCATTTTATTTAGTTTCTGAGGAATCTTTAGGGGTATTCTCAAGTATTTTGTTCCATAACTATTACCAGTTTCAAAGAAAGACCTCTTGCTCCTACCTCATGAAAAAAATCAGAGGCAAATCTAACTGAAAAGGTAATTTAAAAAGGCTAATCCAACACAGAGATACATATGGTGACAGTAGATGCCATGGTCAAAGCGGAGAATAGAGGATAGTATCACACGTTGCCCATTAGCATTATGGTTTCAATCACATCAGCATGACATGTTGCTTTTTCAGGTAAAATGGTGTGCTCAGGAAATTACTGCAGTTTGGATGCTTGAATATGATGTGGCAGAACAAAAAGGTAAGGGTGCAAGGAGACAGCATGCCTTGCTCCCAGTGATTTGTGACAGGTTCTTAGGTGAAAGGGCTGAGGCATGATGATCAGGTGGGTGTGTGTGGGCCATTGTGTCCAGGACCTGAGATATGTATTCCTCTTACAAAATGCTGATCATCCCAGTCTGTCCTCTCCAACAGTGCCTCCAGTCTTGTTTCTTTTGGATAATACCAATATCACCCTGTTTTAAATGCTAGGCATAAAGTTGTACACAATGGTGTTAAAAATCATTGTCATGAAAACTTAAGATCCAGGAATTCTGACAGCAACTCAGACCAAATGGTTTGCTTCAGGTTTCCTACAGCAGAGTATATATTTTTGAAAATCGGATGTATGACAGTAATTAGGGCTGCTGACAGGATACTGCTTAGAACTCTTTCTTTCCAAAACATTTTCAAAAGTTAGTCAAGACTGGGCATGGGATCTCTAAATACAGCAGAATGTCAGCCTGTTTATATGCCTCCCGAGGTTATTTTCAACAGCTCATTCAGATATGCTGACCAGCAAAAGTCACCCAAGTTTAAACTCTATCAACTATTTGTCATGTATTATCAAAAAGAACCATCAAAGTGAGGTTTCAGTAGTGTGGTTTACTTTGCAATTAGTTGAATAATAAAAAGGAGCTTTGTAGCAGAGCAGGTAAGTGAGAATCCAGGAGCAATCATATGTATTTATGGTTCTGCAGTCACCCACAGCTGCAAGCACAGTGTTCAGCTTTCCTCTGCCAGTTTCCACCCCAATGCAGTATAACTGCATGTACTAAAGTAGCACTGAGAAATAAGAAAGATAAGAAAAATAAAAAGTAAGAATCTAGTCCATCTCCTACAGAAGTTAACAACTGTGTCTTTATTAATTTTTAATAAAGAGGGACAAATTTAAAGACCTTGAATCTGCAAACCATACTGCAGCACCATACCTAAACTGTCTGTTCAACCAGAAAGTGGGTAATTTCACCTCCTAATCATGGGACCCCACAAGGCTGCAAAATCCACATCTCTGGTGTTTGTACATTATCTCCTCCTACAAATACAGATGTAAATATCACAAAAAGAAGAGAGGATCATTAGTGAGACCCAGACATCTTTGTGACTGGTGGTCTGCAGAAATCTTACCTGGGGCCACTCATAGTTCTGAGAAGCCTAAAGATGCATTCCTGAGCATCCCAAAGTCAAAGAGAGTAAATGGAAGCTCCCACCATGGTCTTTAGAGTTGCCAAGCATAATTCACTGGTATTCTACGTGACTTTGTAGAAAAGAAATAGAAACTAACTGTAGAAATACACAGTTAGTAGCAAATGTACTATATAAGACCAAGGGGAAAATGATTCCTACCTTTAGTAGAGATTCTCTCTGCTTTAAAAACCAGTAAGAGAAGGTAGTTGTATTTAATAGAGACAGCATAGTAAAAGAAGGTACACAATCTACAAATTTAAAATACCTGTAAAAAGATAACATATTTAACAGAAATTCAACAGTCTTCTTTGTAGCATCAGTCAAGCAATATTCAATGTCAGAGGGGAAAAAAAAAGAAATTCTGTTATTAGAGTTGATTTTTCTGTTGTTGTTGCTTTTGGATATTTTTTATCTTTTATTACCTAGAAGGTTGTCACAGCTACCTCCAAGAGCTCTGACGGTACTTACACTGTGAATGCCCCTTTCCCATCTCATTGCGTGATGATCCTCAGCCGGGTTTTCAAACACAATTATTTCTCTGGGTAACAATGCGAAAGGCAGCTGCAGTGAGCATGGAGGTCAGGCAAAGCAGGGCATGGATGCAACAGCACCTGCCTTTTGCATGCAAAGACGGAGCAAATTACATTTGTCGCCAAGGAACTGAGCAGCAGCACCATGTGTGATGGCCTCACGAGCACCAATCTCATGGTGTGCATGGGTATATCTTTTCAAATCTAGAGCAGGGAACAGATGTTTCATCAAAAGACACATTTAAAATAAAGATAATTATGCAGTAAG
The DNA here is from genome assembly GCA_013397245.1 of Thryothorus ludovicianus. NCBI lineage: Eukaryota > Metazoa > Chordata > Aves > Passeriformes > Certhiidae > Thryothorus > Thryothorus ludovicianus. The sequence continues at coordinate 7,888 of VZTB01013206.1, forward strand.
GAGCTTAATTGCATAGGATTATTCAGGTCCACTTAATTGCTTGACAGGCTGAGGGCCTCCTACATATTTGTGACAGAAGCACCCTTCTCACTGGGTTACCAAAGTCTGTCATGGCTTTGGGACAAATGTAGTTGTTTTAATAACCCAACTAATTCTACTTTTTGATTTTCAGCTACAAGGAGGAAAAGTAAGCAAACTTACCAAACATTAAAACATTGTTTTATTCCCATAGACACTGTACTTTCTTCCATAAAACATGAATAACCTGAACTAAAAAAACTTAATGGTTTTGTGATTGTGCAGTATGAAGAATGTTAATTTCATTTAGACATGATTTAGCTAAAAAGGAGAATCTCCTCTGCTCTTACTATCCACACATCTTCAATTTTCAGAAATTTCTTATTACTTTTTCATGTGGGTATTTAAAAATGGCCTTTTACCTCCCCAAAAAGAGATACCCTCTTTCTCCACAGGCAGAAGTCCTAATATTGTAAAAAAAAGGATAAAAATTTAACTCTAAGAAAAAAACATTTTTTAAACATTTTGGCTTAAACAACACAGCATGTACTGCAGAGTAGTACAGCCATCCTGTGAGACTGTATTCTCACGGTAGCTACTGAACTGACAATACTAATACATTTCACAGAAAAAAAAAAATATTTCTGTGAAATTATACAGACAGGCTTCCAGTGTGATTCTATGGGGCCCTGGGAGCTTACAAGCTGCAGAGCTTGGATTCAGCATGGCTCCAAAATACAAATTAGGAGGGAAGATATGCCATGAATCAGAATCATGTTGAACAGGGAACCCCCGCATTTACAGAGATCACACAGCTGTGGCTTTTAAAAAACACACAGCATCAACCCAGAGGTTTTTTACTCTTTACAGGTTTTAGAAAACTGTTTAAAAGATTATTTTGTAGAGATTTTTGCAATTAAATTTCATCGTTCCAGCCCTAAGTGTGTTAGTTCCCCATAATCAACATGTCTTTTGATAATGTACTGCAGGGCATTAGCAAAGCCACATACCCAAATTTATATGTAAGGAGTGTTAATGTGATACTGAAAGCCTGAGTACTAAAATGATCTCTTAATTTTCATCAAAGAGAGCACTACAATATTTGCATGTCAAGCCATTGCAGATTTTCTTATATAGACAAACTAGAATGGTTTCATTGTGCATTACTGAAGAAAAGAAAATCAACCAAAAAAAGCCAAACCTGAAGAAGAATTAACTTTATAAGGAGTCAAAGCTTCTCATTTAAGAAAAAAAAAAATTCCTTAGTTCAGTCTAAGCCAGCAAATGTAACTTAAATCTTGGAAAAGATGATTACCCTATAATGGCTCCATTCACATTCACAAACTTGGGGTCATTTTAAACTCCTGCTATGTTTTGGAGCACTGCCCAGAAAACTTTGGTGTGAAAATCTGCTGAATGCCTTTGTGCTACATTAGCTAACAGTATTTAAGGTCAATAATGCAGGTGCAGGCTTTCCTTCATTCTTTTTAAAAATTTAAAGACTTCTCCCTAAACCTCTGTATATAAGTGGCTTTTGCTCAAACCTCTAAAAAGAAGAAAGAATTTGGGAAGAATGAGGAAAGGACACCATTTTGCTGTTATCAGGAGAGAATACGAGAGAAACGCTAATAAACTATAAACCAAGAATAAGTTTCAGTGTGACAATTTAACTTTTATAAACATTTACCAGCACTTTAATGCACTTGCCAAGCAAATCATGGGAACTTATGCTACTTTCCACACTAATGGTGTCAAGGTGCGTTGAATGTTTCCCCCCTGCTTCTTGAGAGTGACATTAGAGAGCTACAGTGAAGCATATGCCCAAGCTCCTACTCTGCAGCAGCTATCGTATGCTAGGGTGACACTATGACTGATCACACCCAGGCACTGCTTCTGTCGCTGCAAATGGGCTTTCAGCTATAATGGAAACATTTAGTTCAAAGCACTGTATACATTACACGTGTTATTAATGGCTGAAACAGATGCTTCCATCTACTGAAAGGGTTTGTTTTCACATAAAGCAAATCCTCCTGTAAATTTGGATCTTCTGTTGGGCTGCATATCAGTTTGAGGAAAAATAATAAGAAAAGGGCCTATTTTGCCTTATATTACAGAAGCATTTACATTTTTAATTTGTGCTTCATATCAACAAATTTATATACGTCTACACACATTTTATTATCCATTTTATATGTCTCCGTTTGTTTCTGTTGTAAATTGTACAGTTTCTTAATCACTGCTAAGCATAAAATGCCCTATCAGTGAATTATTCCTACAATAAAATACATTATATGGTTTACAAATGATGGTTATTAATTTCAGGACAGAGATGTTGCATTTGTATTGTGGTTTATGTTCAATTAACACATTGCTGCATTAATGCAAACTGTCAGCACAGAATTGAACCAGAGACTAAATGAAAATGAAGCACCCTGAAAGGAGTTATTACATGGGCTAAACAGAGTAAAAGCCAATTTATTTGTGAGTTTGGTTGTACAATATCACCTGAAATATTCATAAGCAAATCCAGCACAAATCACGTTTTCAAAAGGAAACTGTCTGATTGCTCTACCTTTCTATGCACTTTTTGTGGTAAGTATTGTATCTCTGTGCACATGATTGATCAATGATTCTAAAGCTGGAGCAGGTGCAGTTCATGAATGCCAGATTACAAGGGGAATACATTTTTAAAAGTAAGTGACCTATTTTTTTATTAATTTTAAACAAGAATGTTTCCTAGGGCACATGCAGTTTGTGAGAGAAAAGGGTGATCACAGTGGAAACTCTAATTGTGATCTTCTAGATGCTAAGCATAACATTAGTTTTATTTGTCAGATATGATTTTGCTGGAAAATCTCTGGAAAGTACTTTGACAGAGTCCAAGTAATACCAGCAGATGGTAATGGTTCAAAACCAAAATGCTGAAATAGACTTTTTCAGAACAAGACAACTTTGTAGGACAAAATTGCTTATATATTTTGAATTTGAACGTTGCAGAGGTTAAAACTAATCCTGACTGCAAACTAAGTGGTCTAGGACTATGGTCTTTGAACATGTGGTATGTCTCACTTCTTTTTCTGCTGTCTCAACCTATATGAATTTCAATGCTTTTTTTGCCCTTGAATAAATATCTGAATGGTTGTAAAATACTGGCATCAGAAAACACGTTGGCATCATTAAAAATGTTTTGGATTTCAGCATACTGAAATCTGTCTAATATCAGGAAAGTTAATTTGAATTAAGTGTCCCCTTTTTAGTAAGACATTGAGCTGTACATGTTTAAGAATAACCCTACAGAGGTTGCTTGGCAAACCTCCAAAAAGCTTTGTGAGGCACTACATTTCATTGTGGGGATTTAACACTAGCACTTGTGTATTTGTAGAGAAACTTAAAAAGTCCAGCTGGCACAAAATCATCAAAAAATTGGCGCTACAATCCTGAATAAACTCCCTCTGTGATTTACATTTCATTCATGTGGATTACATCTGCTTAATCATATTGCCCCAAAGCACCTGTGCTCTCCCTCATCTCAAGCTAGTGCTGGAGGAGAATATCACTCATAGGTTTTCTTCATGTAATTTTTCCTATTTCACTCGATGTCAGCCATGAGGTGAGAGGCATGATTGGCTTCCTCACAAAACAACTTTCAGGACACAACTTCGTAGCTGGAGGGCAAGCTCTGTAGATATCACATACTTAGGCACCATTCCAGCCCATCTCCAGTTAAAGTTTCTCTGCTGGACTATGCTGCACACTCTCCATATGGAGAACTCTGCAGGAAGACAGAAGAGATAGAAACAGGGAAGAAAATAACACCCTGCTATCCCCCAGAAACCAGGCAAACCTTCACCACACCATATTACCATAGCATGGGCTAGGCTGGCCTGCAAGATATTTTTTGCATGGTTCATTAGTAAAGATTGGTAAGCACTGTTAGAAATAGAAGAATTTTCTAATACAAATATTTTATATAAACACTCATTAGAAAGTTCATATTATTGAAGAAGGTATACAGCATGTACTATTACACAGTTACAACCACTGAGGAATATATACTGTATTATATAGTCAGCAAAAAACACAGTTACTTTGACTTCTTAGTAAGAGAAAGGTGTTTTCTGCGGTATGGCACTTCCACCTATAAAAGTTAGTAGTGACCTGAACAACAGCGACAAGTCACAATATAAGAGTTTGTCTGCATTTGTCAGTGCATTTCCACTGCTTAGAATAAGATTTTTCCTTAGCCTGTGCCTCTGCTTCGGCCCTACCATCTGGGAATGTGGTCATTCACAGGCACATGTCCAACCTTAAAACTCACTGATATGCTGCAACATGGCCGAGCTTAAGCAAGATTTCCCCAAGAGATGCACCTCAGGGGAAAAAAAAAAAAAAAAAATTTGGTTCTAAATTATTTTTTCTTATATCTTCCTAGATCTACCACAGTAGAAATTAACATTAAAAAAAATTATTAGTTTGATTTTTATTTTAATAAGACTAATAATTTTTATAGCCACAAATAAGAAAAAGGGGATACAGGGGAAAGTACTATCAAGTTATTATTCCAGTTTTGATATTTAATGTGTGGAAAACATAGTCTACAATGAATTTCAAGTATCAGGCTGTGGTCCACAGCTGACATAGAAGTTCAATAACTGTGTGTACATAGAAATCTTATAAGATGAAATCTTTCTGGAAATTTGGAGTAATAATAACTGATGTTGCAAATACTTTTCAGGGAAAATAGAAGAGTAACATTTATACTTTCTCCAAATGAAAAACAAATTTATTCATCTGGCCCCCAGTCTGAAACGAATGCTAAGAACTTTTCTTGAAAATTTTCCTATATTTGCTATGTAAATTTGCTTTCACTTAGGCCCTTTCCGAGGCCACTTTGTTGCTAAATTTGTGTGTTATGACTGGATTAGAAGTAACTTCCTGGTGTAAAAATTATATGCAAAACTGGTAAGAGGAACTGCCTTGATTGAGTTGAACATTCTTTAATGGGTCAAAGATATTTCTAGTAGTAAAAATCAAGTACTTCATAGAAAAAATAACAATGTTCAGTGACCTATATTATTAATATTTTACTGCTAATTTATTGTATGACATTCATTCATGTGCATGGACTATCTAAGATCAAATGATGCACATCAGCTCCAGGCAACTTTGCTGTTGTTTAGAACTAGTCCTGAATCAGGATTTACTCTACGTTTTCTTCTACTTGATAATTTAGGTAAATGAAAATAGCTCATCTAATGGATTACACTTGCCCTGAAGGACTTCACATGCCAGATGATAAAACTTTGAATAAAAAATTATCAGATGAGATAAGGAAGGATGAAGTAAGCAGATAAGAGTAAGAAAAGATGTTTTTTCCTAAAAGAGGCAGAGAAAAGCTTTTGATTTTTTTTTCCTTATACAGACTTTTTTTTTGCCTTTCTTTTCAAGATTAAGTCATTGTATGAGCAATTCTAAGAATATGATCATCTCTGGCAGCCAGGATGCAGCAAACAAACTCACTGAAACATCCGACCTGTTCATGGCTATGTTCTGGAGGAGCAGGCTGCAAAATAATTTTGTCTTCCAGAGACTGCTAACATTTACTTGAGGGTTATACGCTTGAAAAATATGGCTTCACATTAAATACTAGAATGCTGTGTTGTTAAGTATTCAGGAACAGCTCAAAAATTTCTCAGCTGGAAGAAAAAGAAAGATAAACAAAACACCTCAGACTTGAATTTAATGCAGTGTGATTTAAGGAAAAGTGGCTCTCTTTTGTTACTGTTGCATCTTAAATGTAAGGCATAGCCTCATTTTTGAAGATTTTTCTGTCTTCCATAGAGCCTTAGTAGCCTCACTCCCACAATGCTTGTTAGTTTTTCCCTTCGATAATACATGACTATAGATAATAGACTTTCAGTGCCAGATTCCCTCAATCTCATGCTTATACATCAGAAAACGTCACTTTTCTTCATATATGTTTTCAGTTACAAATGCCTTGCACATTTCAATGGCTTTCTCATGCTGAGCACTTCATGCAGCCCTGGATCTCATCAACTCTCATCATAGGTAGTGGCAAGAATCTTACTGGCTTCAGCAGGGACCAAATGAAACTGTAGGTTTCATCCTCATTTCTATGAGTTCAGTTCCAAGTGCAGCACTTAAACCAGTTGTTTAAATTTGTGAGTAGTCCTATCCATTTGACTATAATCAAGAACAAGCAAAAGTGGAAGCATGTACACTTATATGTATATGGTAATATGTTTATGCTATTAAATTACTGAGGGCTGCACAATTTATAGAAGAATTTGACTTAAGACCTTAAGGTTTAGAATCATGGAATCATGGAATCATAGAGTATTTCAAGTTGGAAAGGGACCACAAGGTTCATCTAGTTCAACGTCCTGCTCATCTCAGGACTACCTAAAACTAAACCGTATGACTAAGGGCATCATCTAGTGACTCCTCGAACTTTGATAGTCTTGTTGTCATGACCACTTCCACAAGAATCTGTTCCGGTGGCCAACCAACATCTCAGTCAGTCTAATCTGGACTTCCCTTGAAAGAGTTTTATTCTGAGTCATCCCGTCTTATTTCTGATCGGCAAAAGAGGAGATGAGTGTCTCCAGCTCTGCTGTTCCCCCTTGAGCAAGACGTAGTCTGAAATGGAGTCCTTGTGCTCCATTTGAATGAGCCAAGCGACCTCAGCTGCTCCTTCTAAGTCGTGTCCCTGAGACCTTCAACCATCTTGGTTGCACTCCTCTGGATACACTACAATGTTTGATGTCCTTACACTGTGGCACCCAAACTGCTCCCAGCACTGGAGTTGAGGCCGCCCCAGAGCAGAGCAGAGCGGGACAATCCCCTCCCTTGCCCGGCTGTGATGCTGGGCCTGATCCCCCCAGGACACGGGGCCCTCCTGGCTGCCAGGGCACTGCTGGCTCATTGCTATCTACCCAAAACCCGTGATCTCCCTCTGCAGAGGTCGTCTCCAGATAGTCTCTATCCTGTGTATTTTTCAGAAGTAGAACACTTGAAGAAACTAATCCTTTTTGATGAGGCTTTCATTATATCTGACACTCTTCACAAATAAATGAACTGAAAAATATAGCTTTTCTCTTACTCAAATTTGTTGTGACACAGGCCTGATTTTTTATCTTTTTTTTTTGTTTGCCTCATCTATAATGATCAAATTAATAATTTGGGTGAACTATTTTAAATCAATATATTATTTAGGCATTGTTCATCTTCAGTTTGTTTGCGATATATGATTAATTACATGAGTGTTTCAGTATGGTTTCTGTATTCTGATTGGATGCGTGAAACTTCTGAGAACAGGAAAAGAAGGAGTCAGAAACAATAATTTTGTCACACAAAGACAGCACACTTATTAACACATGAATAACTTAGTATAATATGAAAATAGATATTCATATGAACAAAATTTCTTTATAATTAGTACAATTAAAAAACTGTGTAAAATACTTAAACCAGTATTTTTGCTATATTCAACCCTCTGTAGTTCAGTATATCCATTATCAAATTACTGCACTGTAGTAAAAGTGCCACACTGATGAAATGAGAAAACTAATTTCTGCAGGGCCAAAGGGTATTGAATGATGTAGGTAAAACATGGAAGCAAAAGCACAGGTTCTTAAGCTGTTAGTGCAACTGACAGAGGATTTCACTGGCCTATTGCAGATAGCACTGTTACACCAACAATTTATTAAACACTAAGAAAAAATAGTTTTAATAAGAATGGTCTAGATGATATGCAGCATCCTTTTCATACCCAGGTGACAAGGCATAGAAAAAAAAAGAGCAGTAAAAATAATAATTATCTTCCATTAAAATAAAACATAATTTCAAAAGATTTTGAATAATGCCTAGGATGAGGTGGGTAACTATTAGCAGCAGAAGGAATGCAGTTGGCTTGCGTGCATGAGAACAGTTGAGTCCAGCCTGCCCTGTGCAAGACTTACATATTCGTCTTCTTTCAGAATTGCAGGACAGAGATTCCAGACTATGGAAAAGCTTACATAAAAAAGATGGGAAGACATGAAGTATTTGGTGTCTTAAAGGTCACAAAGTTACTCTTTCATTGAAAAAGAGAACAGAAGGCAGTGGTAACTTTTTTTCCCTGGAATTGATAGAATCTGGAAAGAAAAAAACATGTTGGGTTTGGCTAAGCATATATGCCGAGAAACACTTGTTCATGAAAAGAAAATTGTAGAAACTTGCAGCGTTAGATCTCGTGATTTTTTAATATAATTATGTTTAATAAAATACAACATCTAACTCTTTACATTGAAATGTTGTGCCTGGAAAAAGACAATGCATTCAACATGGATTTTTCTCATACTGATGAAAACAGGAGGCAACTTCACTGGGAAGTGAGTTGCACTACTGCAAAAACAACTTTAGAAACATAGAACTGTGTCTTTTGACAAATGCACAGACACTGAGATTTACTCTAATTGTAATTGAAAGCAAAATTTGAAGTTGTCAATTTACTGCTAAAGAGCTGCCTATTCCCTAAACATTTGTTTTGTTTAAATGTAGCTTATGCAAAATTAACAACATCAGGGGTTCAGCATAAGGAAATATTCCTTTAGATAGTGGAAAATAAAACATCTTTGGTTAGATATTGGAGCATATTATACTAAAAAATATAACACTCCCAGAAACACCTAACATATATGGAATGCTAATTACTGAGGAAGAAAAGAAATGTGCTCCTCTATGTCTCAACATTTAGTTTAAAGTAGCTGTAAAACCCCAAATTTTAACATGGGCTGACATATTTTGAAGCCAAATTGTCAGAAACCTTTGGTGCCCTAGATGGTTTGCTATTCTGGAATTTATTTGATCAGAAGGCATTGATAGGAATTTGAGGCAGGTATTCCACTGAAGCGGACAGTATTTTGAGAGCTGATCCAGCAAATGAGCTTGAAAGGAAGCTGCTTTTCTCCTTGAAACCAAAGCAAAACATCATTTGTGACTATTTTGTAACCATTGCAACTGTAAAACAAATTTAAACAAATGTTCTATTTAATTCTTCTCTGGTCAACAAATTAAAATGCATTTCATATGTGTTGATTTGGGGTTTTTTCCCTAATTAACATTTTTCCTTGTTTTCCTGCTCTTTTCAGAATTGTAGTAGAGAAAACTCATTTCTTCATCTGAAAACCTCTTTCACTTTTGGCTTATGAACAATAAAGTTATTTGAAAGTGTCTTGAATGTTTTTTTGAAGCTCTAACATATCCTGAAAAGGTTCTGCCATGAAAATATGCATCATATTACATAATGAAAAGGTTCTTATCCCAGCAAGATGTCAACTGCAAGTATATGGCAAACAAGTTTCATTTACAATTTGTCATTAGGTGTCACATTTTGCTGCGACTTTATCATGCATCATATACTTTATTTCATATTTTACTAAATTCACAAACCATGAATTTAAACATCCCACATTTTTTGACATGTTATTCCACATAGTAAGTGTCAGTTTTCTGAACAAAACTTAAGAATAACATTAGATTGAGATCAAATTGAAATGAAAGTAGTCTGAAATCTAAAAGCTAAGCTAAGTCATTTACAGCGGCTTCATAAAAGGATGAAATATGAAATGCAAATTCTCTCTGGCATTAAATGGAATAAGTTTAAACCATGTCATATATTATAAAGGTCTCTGTTGGTAGATTTTTGAAAGACTGTCACTTCATTAGAGCATAGATATTAATATGAGATTGATATGTAGCCCTAGATTCTAATTTTACATTGTTGGATAGATGTATATGGTAATTAAATAGGGAATTCTGTGATTACACACTTTGCCAGAGATGGTATAATTTTAACCATGTAACATAAAGTAATATTTTAAAATCTTTAATTATATTTTAAGATTTTAATAGTTAGATGATAGACTAAGGAAGAAGTACTGTCAGATGTTTTCTTTAAACTCTGGAAAACAATGCTCGATTGGACACACAAGAAGCATTTATTTCTCTTGAATAAGATTTTCTCATTTTCAGCTTATTTTCTTTTTATAGTCATCTTACAAAACAGTACTACAGCTGCTGCAGTGATTTTGCTGTTCATCTTTTTACAAAAAAATTTATCTGCTCTGAGCATTTCCATTATACCAAGTCTCTGTTTTTTTTTTTCTCAACGCAGAAGAAATGCTCATCTGCAAATTAATTAATAAAACATAGAAATGTGAGGATTCATGTGGTGAAAATCACTTGTTAGGTACAGTGTGACATACAGACCCATGATGTTGTGACTAGGTTCTTCTTAATATTGCCAGTTTTGTGACACGACTTCCTATCATTTTAATAGGACCTAATCAGAATACTGGAGAGCCAATAGAACATCCTGTTCTGATCTGTGCCACTGCAAAATCCCAGGCTAATAATTAAATTTATTTTCTGTTCTAGTCATCTCTTTTTTAGAAAGGGAATATATGCTTGTGTAAGAATGACACAAGTTTTAGCTTTACCCCTAGTTTTCCAGGTGCTGATGGGTTGGCAGTACCAGGGTGCCATCAGCATTGTGGTAACCCATGCCAAGAGACTTACCAGCAGATATGGTGCAGAGGCAGTTTAGGATTCTTTCACTCCTGTTTGAGCTTTTAATAGGTTGGTTTTCCTCTCCTAGATGTGTCTGCTCTTACTGAAGAGAGGCTGAACATTCTTCAATCACATTCTGTTAAATGCCATATATTGATATATTGCACCTCTGCTCCATGTCTTCTAAACCAAAGTTCGATGCAGCTAGCTTAGTCAAGGCAACAAACTACTTACAAAACCAGTAAGTATTACACCTGTTTTACTTAGACACCTGATCTGAAGTATGACAATGAACATTTGATTTGATGATCCCCAAACCAGTCATAGAAACTGGCTCCAGATACCTTGCCTTCAATAGCTTTGGAGTACCTCCAAACCTGTTACTGAGACAGCTAGTTTTTACAGTACTTCTGTTGCACACTTTCCGCTTAAAATTATGTCTTAATTCTGACTCACTTGTTGGTGTAAATTAGGAATAATTTTACTGAAGTCAGCAGAGACACACCGCTGTAAAACTGACCTTCCTTGGTAGTCATTCCAAGTCTAGTACAAAAAGCTATTAGGTATGTTGTATTCAGAATTCATCACAAAGCAGCAAATACTGGGTCAAAAATAGATATTTTTGTCATTTTCTGACAAATACTTTGCTCTTTCTAAAAGAAAATGTTGATCTAATTGGCTCCAAAGTACCTTTCAGCAACAGCTGCCAAGTTCCTTTTAATGGAGAACATAGACTGATTTTATTTTTTGTCATTCTCTTATAATATGCAGATAGAAGATTGATTAGAGAAAGCATAGCCAGCTTTTTAAACCTCTTTTTTTTCTACACTAAAGCACCTGATTTGACACTTACAATACATTCTAGCAAAAAACTTTCTTTATTCTAAGAAGTGAATAAGAAAATTTGTGTTTTATATGTTAATTCACTACTCATTTTTCCATTTCCCCAATTTTTTTTTTGATGTCTAATGCAAATTACATAGAAAATTCCTCCAATAATCAAAAGTAAACTTTCAGTTCCTACTGGTCTCTATTATCATCTGGAGATGAAATGGAGAGATGTCTAACCTCTAGAAAAGCTCAGTGTTGTTGGAGCCTCAGCAGCAGTCACTATAGCACATCTCTGTGGTAAAAGCGTATCTAGTTTGTTAAAGCATCATTAAAGTATAAGTGGGATGTGTCATCCCATTCCCATTGCAATCATTTCCTCTGGCCAGGAGATTTTACTGTCCATGTGGAATAGAATAACATACTTAGAGACACCGTCTGCCTGTTTTGTGGAAATTAGGCCTCTGACATGCCAAAACCTCCAATATCTATGAGACCACGAAGAGAGCAAAGGTCCTCTTCCAGTCAGCTGGTGAACACAGACATTCATATTAAAGGAATTCTGGCTTTTCCAATGTCTTGGGTCATCCAGTTGATGTTTGGCCACTAGTGGTATTCCATGGCGACACGGTCCTGTTTATTGAGCACAGTCTCATTTAATATCTTTATTGATGACCTAGATAAGAGGATCGAGTCCACCATTGGCAAATTTGCAGATGACATCAACCTGGGTGGGAGTTTGATCTGCTGGAGGATAGGAGGGCTCTGCAGAGGGACCTGGACAGGCTGGAGAAATGGGCTGAGACCTTCCATGTGAGGTTCAACAAGGATAAATGCCAGGTCCTACACTTTGGTCATAACAGTCCAATGCAACACTACAGGCTTAGATCAGGGTGGCTGGAAATCAGCCCAGTGGAAAAGGACCTGGGGGTCCTGATCAACAACAGCTGAATATGAGCCAGCTGCACCCAAGTGGCCCAGAAGGCCAGTGGCATCCTGGCCTGTATCATCAATAGCATGGTCAGCAGGAACAGAGAAATGATTCTTCCCCTGTACTTGGCACTGGTGAGGCCATACCTCGAGTGCTGCATCCAGTTTTGGACCCCTAAATTCAGAAAGGACATTGAGATGCTGGAGCATGTCCAGAGAAGGGTAACAAAGCTCGTGAAGTGTCTGGTGTATGTGACCTACAAGGAGCAGCAGAGGGAAATGGGTTTGTATACCCCGGACAAATAGAGGCTCAGGGAAAACCTCAGTGCTCTGTTCAACTCCCTGAAAGGAAGGTTTAGTCAGATGGGGCTTGATCTCTTGTCCCACATAACCAGTAACAGGAGGAGCTGCACCAGAGGAGGTCTAGTGTGAACATTAGGAGGAATCACTTAATGGAGAGGATGGTTAAGATTTGGAATGGGCTACTCAGGGGTGTGGTAGGGTCACTGTCCCTGGAGGTGTTTAAGAAAAGACTGGATGTGGCATGGTCTAGTTGTCAAGGTGGTGATTGCTCATAGTCTGTACTTGATGACCTGAGTGGTCTTTTGTAATGTAATTGACCCAGTGATTCTGCGATTTTTGTGATTTGCATGGCAGGGTTTTGGTAGCTGGAAGGCTACAAGGGTGGCTGTAGTTTAAAGCCACTGGAAGCTCCCCACATGTGCAGCAGAGCCAGTGCCAGCTGGCTCCAATACAGACTCGCCATCAGCGACGGTGGCAGCACCTGTTGGATAGCAGGTTTAAGAATGAAATAAAACTATTTTACAGAAGCAAACTGTGGTCAGAGAAGAGAGTAATGAGATTATGTAACAGAAAGAATTCTGTAGATACCAGGGTCAATGTAGGAGGGAGGGAAGCAGCTGCTCCAGGTGTCAGACTAGAGAGTCCCCTGCAGTCCATGGTGACAAACATGGTGAGACAGCCCTTGGACATCCATAACAGACCAGAGATCCACCCGCAGCCCCTAAAGGACTCATTTCTGGAGCTGGTCAATGCCCAAAGGAGGGTTTGATCCCACACACTGGAGCAGACTTCTGGCAGGACCTGTGGATCTAGGGAGAGCAGAGTCCATGCTGGACTGGTTTCCTGCCAGGGCATATGGACCCATGGGAGTTCCACATTGTAGCAGCTTGTTCCTGAAGGGCTGCACTCCACAGAATGGTCCCATGCTGGAGCGGTTTGTGAAGAGCTGTAGGATGGGAAGGACTCACATTGCAGAAGTTCGGGATGAACCGTCTCCCATGGGAGGGACCCCATGCTGGAGCAGAGAGAATGACTAGGCTTTCCCCTGCAGAGAAAGGAGCAGCAGAGGAAACATGGATGAACTGCCCATAGCTCAGGACTTGGGTCATGGGTGTACAAAGCTCTGAACTGCAGCAGCTTTACCAGGTAACCCAAACCAGGTTGCATTTTGAGCAAAGGGTTCCCAGCAGTACAATATGGAAAATGCTATTTCTGTCTGGCTGGTGTTAGTGAAGAGAACAGCTACAACAAGGACCAGGAAGCTCTCACATCCCATGGTAACAGAGATTGCAGTAGCACAATGGGAATGTGTCCTCAGAATGTAAACAACATGCAAAGCATAGAGAATTCTTCTTTCATAGCTTCATCTGTTGTTTTTCATTTTACAACAGATACAAGTTTTGCCACAATTCTTTGACTTACATATATGCAAATATTATGTAACAAACCTGGAACTTAAGTATTAAAAAATGAATACTAATCCTGGTAATCAGGAACAAGAAAAATACAGTTTGGAGCTTTGTACTCAAATAAACATTTGCAGATAAATTTTCATCAGCTTCTCTATGTGTGATCTGAGTTCACTACATTGAAGTTATTGCCTTATTAGTCTTGCCAAGATGCTACTGAAAGAAATACATCAGTTCTAGGAAGTTTCATTCTTTTCTATCAAAAATGTATACCTAATGAAATGGAACTGCTTGTGCTTTCATTTTACCTCAAGCCTCCATTTAACAGGAAAGTACATAAAATGGGATCTTGTACCATGACAGACCTTTGTGCAGCAGGCTGAAAAAAAACCTCAAAAAAACCTCGTATCTCAATCATCGTTTTGGGTGTTCACAGGCTCTATTTGTCAGGAAATCCAGTTGCAAGTATGTAGTTCTTCTTCATAAAATGAGAGAAATTGATATTAATTATTACAGACTTTTTAGTCAACCCAAGGTCCTATTTAAAATTTTAGCTTTACAGGCAGTGTAATATCTCCTAGTACAAAATATGCTCTTGCATTCTGGTGAGATCCCAGGTCCTTACATATAATGTTTATTTCCTGCCATGGCTTCAATTTATTTTTTTTGTAATGTTGGCATAATTCCAACTGTGATTTTCTTTGTCTGTTTCAAATGTTCAACAATTTACAGGAGAAATTTCAGGTCATGGGTTTTTTCACACTTGAAACATATAAAGATTAAAGAATGAATGTGCAATCAGCACATGGAGAATCCATCTTTTACAAGAATAGCATCAACGGTTCAGCTTCTTAAATTCCAGCAGAATTCATAACATTTTCCTTCACTGTTACCAGTCTTTTGTGTCTCCTTCAAGTAAATATGTTCTTTAGTGAGACAGTTTGGTAAACTGGAAAAATACAGCAATAAAACTTCGTTTTTCTTTCTGGCTTGACATGGAAAATGTCCAAGCACTTGTTCCTATATAAAAAAATCTAACACTTTCTATTACGGTTTAATTTTTCTCCTTACTCTTCCCAAAGGTATAAACTCTTGCCTTTTTTTTTTCAAAGAGGAGGTACATCTAACCTCTTTTTAAAGAGGAGATACATTACAGAAAGTGGAGGTATTAGATAAGAATCCATTCTGAATAGTGTCTTTATGGTTCTGTGCAGAAAGTGGGCATGTGGGGTCCTCAGCACAACTCAAGGAATGGGTATTTCCAATATTTCTTTGCACTTACATTTCATTATATTGAAAATCTCCCTTGGCCACTGTATCTTACCTGATAGTGATTGAGAGAGGAATGTGCACAGAAGTTCAGATATTGGTTCTAGGCCTGCTAAAGTCATCGTGTCCATAAATGACCTCCTTTAGGACAGAGAAAAAGGTTTTATTTTTTTTTTTCAATGACAGCTTAGAGACTTGCCCATAACTACAATGGCATAGAGACTGTATTTGGCAATGGGAAAATTTTAAACCACATAAGCAATTCTTCCATAAGAAATTTCTTTTGGAATATGAGTGATTTGACCAGGACTTAGATCCTTATCCCTGCAGATCTCTGTAGATCAAATGGTGGAAACTTTACAAACCCATGGACCACATTCTTTCCTATACCCACATCCTCCAACAAGCAGGAGGTGTTATCATTAAACATACTTGCTAATAATGTGCTAATTACTATTCAGTGCACATAGGTAGTAAAATAAAACTGTAAAAAAATTATTTTGGTTTGCTATTTTAGGTGCATAACAACTTCTGTGCATGTCCTGTAGTTATACACCATCCTGGCTGTGGTAATCTATTTGAGTTGTGCATAAATGCAGAAGGATCATGCCAACAACTCACTTATAGATCTTCATGTAGATCTTCTCATATCACATAGGGAAAGTGATAAACCTTTTTTTTAAATTGTGAGTTACAAAATGTGTCAGAACAATTACAGTTCATGGATATTTATGATTGTGTGTAGCTCTCTTTATCAGACTATTTCTTCCCATTCTTATTAATCCTACAATATACAAATGCTTTATAATACAATGAAAACATATTTTTTTTTAAATGAGATTTAGTCAGATAATGTAAAATTTTAGTTATAAATAGACATGAATTATACTTCTAAATCTAAATGGTTGTTACCTCTGCACCTTATTAATTTTAATTTTAGTGATAGAGTCTCTGAAATAACTTTACAATAGCAAAAGTCCTATAAAGCTATTTTTTGAAAATAAGTAGGTTGTGGTATCAGATATCATAACTGATCAATCCATCTAAAATATACCACCTTGTTAGATTATCTGATATTTTAATATCCATATAGAAAGAAAACTAAATGAAGAATCAGTATTCTTATATATGAAAAGTGTTGACTTACTGAAATTTAGATGTATAAAAGAAAAAGAAAAGACTTCTGTTACTAATGTAGTTATTGTATGAGATCAGCAGTTACAGCAGGATGCAACCCACTGACTTTTATATATTTTATTAAGACAAAATATTTTTGAAATAATGAATATTGTCATCTAATACTACATGATCCTAAAGACCATTTGATTAGAAAAGGAAGGGAAGCAGCAGATAAATAAAAATAAGTTTGGACCTGGTGACTTTTTACAATGAAATGCCTGGACTTCAAACAGTAAATGCCAGGTTTTTCCACTGTGCTCTTCTGCTTCTGGCTGTTAGGTTTATAATGTGTGTTCAGGAGTAAAAAGAAAAATAAGGAGAGTAGGATCACCAAATAATTACTAAGCAGTCCTTCCTATCTAGAACACAGATATATGCACTGCAATGCTGTTTCATCCGGAAGCCAATTGCATCCAGGACCCTTTTGGAAAAAAGATGTTGGAACATCTTCGCTCCTATTTGAAAAATGATACAAGGGGCTATTTTTGAATGATTAATTAAAGGGAATCAATCTTCATTGCATTGCCACTGACATGAAAAGCACTGTAGCTGTGCAATAATCACATGCAATTATTCAACTATCCCTTTGGCAAGGACAATGTAATTAGTCCTGGTAATGTCAAGAGATTTTCTTTATACCCAACAAATTGGTGGTTTTAATCAAGTGTTGCTGAAAATTTATCATAACACAGGGAAAACAATACGTGGAGGTACGAAGCCCCAAGTTGTGTGAATCCTATCTACAACAGTACAAATTTACAATACTAACAACGTGATGAATGCTACCTCTTCTCAAATAAGCTGGTTACAACTGGGTATCAGTATTACACAACGTAGTTCCTATTTGTTTAAGATTGTGGGCACGACCCTTCTCATGCCTCATTACTTAGCCTGCTTCTAGCTTTCATACCTGTTCTTGTGGTTGCCTGTTATCACAGATATCATAGGTGATCCTGAGCTGTCAGGATGTGTCATATAGGTCCAAGCCCTAGGCCTACTGAAAACAAACACAGATACACCCAGGATCATTCAGCCTCATTCTATGCCTCAGCTCTCAACTCCCATAAATCAAACCTCCCACATTCAAAGGCAATAGAGATCTAGAAACTTTTGCAATGTGTAGTAAAATGAAACCAGTCTTTAATGAACTCAGTAAGCTGTATCTTATGTTCTGTAGCCAGACTTTTGGCAGACATTTAGCAGGCACTGATGTTTAAGCACTCTTGAGCCCCTAGGCTGTGCCACATTTTGTCAGATTGGCTTGTTCCTGCTGTTGGAATGTTTGTAGTCACATTCAGATATGAGGTCAGTCATATTTCTGTTAAATATAACAGATTTGTGCAGACACTGAATTTGGTTGCAACTCTTTCATTAGCATAGCTGGAGGAAATGCTTTTAAATCTGCCATATTACAGACAGTGGGTTCAGTGTGTACAAAGTATTGACAAGAGACATCAGGCTTACAAAGGGAGCCACTAGAAAAGACAATGTGCTGAAATTGATTGCACATCTGAGATAGTCCCTGTCTCAGTACAGACATACTCTAGTATGAGGTAAAAGTGCATGCTGGTTTCTTTGCTAATTCTTAAAGACATATTGCATGTTAATTTTTTAATTACATATTAATTTTTATATTGCATTCATTGCAAGTCCAATAAGACAGATGATATGGGCAGTTCTTGTCAGTAAATCTGTGACAAGGTTGTTTGTATTGTTACTTGCCATTCTCGCTGTGCTTATTTGAATACTAGTAAGTGAAAGAAAAATATACCCTACAAATAATTTACAATCTAGAAAAATAGTCCTGCTCAGCAAGCCTAGAAAGGTAATGCTTAGTCAACAGTTTTCTGACTTTCTTGGAAATTAAAATATCTTCTAAGCTGAAAAATTTAACAAGGATTCATGGTCTGTTCTCTACAGGGTAGATTTGGAGAACTGTTAGTTCAAGTTACATAAACCTGTATTACTTAGGGCCAGGATAAGGGGAATAAAAGCCCATTTTTCTCCATAAACATGATCTATTATTTTTGCCTCTTTGCAGATTGAAAAGAGGAGGAAAAAAAGGTCTTTTCATTCCTTTATTCTTTTTCCTTTTTCTTAACCAGCTCTAAACACATCTTTGACAAATGCTGCTGGCCTGTATCACAATACAAAGAAATCAGTAAGATAACAGCAGAAGCATTGTTCTTTCTGCCTTCAAGGGTTCTGTTCAGGTTTATAAACTATCTATTTCTGCTACATAGGTTGCTCAGTGACTTCATACCTTCTACTTTTCCTTGTATTTTTCTAAAGGGAGAAGTAGTATGTTGTCTTTTTAATATCCACTGTCTCTGAGATTACTTTTGAGATCAGAATGCAAAACTTTTCCCCAGGCTACATTTCCATTTTCAGTGTTTTATAACCTCATGAATGGAACTGCATTGCACATTGACAGAGGCATACATTACTTGTGGCTATGTGTTGGTTTGTTGAATTGTATTGCATTTGGTTGAAGGAACATCTCCCTCCATCCCTCCACTCATCCCCCACCCCCATACTCTCTCAGGAAAAAGAAGAGGGAGGAAAAGAAAGGGAAGAAGAGACAAAGTAGAGAAGAAAAAAACAGTACACATAGACTGGAGATTTTGTGTACAATCTGAATAATTTTTAGCCTCACAGAGGTCTCTTATCTTAATGATTTCCCTAAAAATTTGTCTTGTCAAATATAGTTGAAAGCTTTTGCATCATATGAGTGGAAGCAATTTAGAAACAGCCTAGCACAAGATAAAGAAACACATTGGTTTGGCAGAATCATGCAAACGTTAAACAAACACAGTTACTCTCTGAGAGTTTTGATTCTTCAGTATTACATTTTCTTAAGCATACTCTATTTTTGAGCTATATAAATAGCAAAGCATGCATGAGTACATGTGAGTGTATTGTTCCCTTCTGCATTCCTATGAGACATTAATACCACTACAACAGTAGTCCAAAAAAATTCAATTTTTCTGCACAGACATGCACAGAAAATGTACAAACTCAATCTATCTTGCACTGCCTGATGTGTGTATATATATTTGTTGGGTTTTTTTTTTTAGTGTGCTGCTTCCAATACTTCCATCAAGGTTTGTCATTCTTTTTGTCATTCTTTCAATGTCTTCTCAGTTAGTATTTCAATAAGATGGGTAGTCACAAAAAGTACAAAGCAGAGACGAAAATTAAAGAATCCATTATGTAGAAAGAAGGAGAAATGAGAGGAAACAAAGCAGTAGGAGGGAAGATGTGATGAAATGTTGAAGGAAGGAGACTGGGAGGGGGTAAGCTTATAATAAACTACTCTGAAGGAATTAGTAAGGAGAGAAAAGCTGACTGGAGTTTGCAGCTGCATTCTGTCCTAAGGAGGCTAAGAGCAGTAAATGAGTGCTGAATGGATTTGAGAAGAACTGAACTGACAATAGTGCTAGCAAAATGTACTATAAAGGACAGGAAACATCAGTAAGCAAAGGAGAAGTATATTGGGGACCATTTTCTGATAGCTTACCTGCTGATACAAGCCTTGGTACAGCTCTGCCTGCTTGGCAGATTCAGCCGACCTGGTGGGTCCCAGCGTAGCACTCTGTGGCGAGTGTATCGTGACGATGGAGGCAAAGGAAAGGAGGGCTCTGACTGAGGTACCAGCATGAGTTTATTGAAGGCCTCCTATGGGACCTTCTCACCTTGAAGCCCTTGTCCAGTCAGAGCACTGACTGGCAAGAAACAACAGCTTTTAAAGGGGGATGGGGACAGGGGAAGGGACCAGGGAATGACCAACCAGGGCAACTCAGGGGGTGATCTTGCTGTTCAATGATACTTTCCACAGCCAATCTCCCCAGGATAGTAAGGGATTTCCAGGCTCAGGACCTATCACCAGGTTTCCTTCAGAGAATTTTCCAGGACCTGGGAAGCGATTCACAGAGACAGTCCTGCCCTCATAGGAGGGGAAAATAGAGTACAACAAAATATGAGTACATGGAATAAACCGTTAATACATAATTTGATTATAAGGCACACCACCACAAAGAAGTTATCAGTGGAGAGGCAGAAAAGAAATAAAAATACATAAAGTGGATGGAGAAAACCAAAAAGGTCAAAATGTTAATGCAAATTTTTAATATTTGCTTTTCTGTTTTGTCTGATTGTTTTAGTTTTAAATTCATGAGTTGAAGGTCTGAGTGGGTGTTGGTGTGGTGGTGGAATTAAAAGTCTGAGGGCCTATCTGACCCCATAGGAACTTGACTAATAGTAAGAAACAGAAAATGCTCATTGATAGAAGGAAAAAGTTGGATAAAATTGAAACTACAACACAGAGACTTATGAAATTAAACTTGGATCTGGAATTTTAGGATTATGTTTTGGTAACTCTTCTACCAATTTTTCTCTACAAAATATTATTATTACTCATGAAAACTTAGGTTGAAATTTTTGATTGAGTACACCTAAGTACTCAAGAAAGAATATTTAGGCAATCTTTATCAGACAAACTTCATCTTTATCAGACAAACAAGCATATAGATGCTGAAACTGCCTAACCAGGCATCCTATATTTAATGTGGCCAAATACTCATTGGAAATAAATCAGGGGAAAATTTAAAGCAAAGTCTTCTAGATAGAAAATAAATCAGGCTTATGTCTTCCTCCCTCCCTTGGCCTATAAGGACCCCAGGTATTCTAAATCTCAGGATTTCCAGAAAAACAGACAACAAATAAGATTTTTTTTATCATGTTTTTTCGCCTGTATTTTCTGTCCTTCTGTTAAACCTTCAAAATCCTCTACCTAGGAAATGCAATCCAGGTGATTTCTCCTTCAACTTTCTCCCATTGTGAAGGATTTTAAAAACTGTATCATAAAAGGGAGATGATTCAATATAGATGTAGAAAAGCATATCATACATGAACAATCCATAATACCCCCTCCAATATTATAGGTATTAAAGGCATATATTGTCAATGAATTTTGAAAAGTGGAAAAATGAATAAAAAATAAGCTTGCAAGTGTTATCATGAAACAAGAAATAAGATGGTTGTCCTGGGTTGATGCTAAATTGTGTCCCCATTCTTCTGTTTAGTTCAGAAATAAGTGTTGTACCTTTAAAAACTGGATCTGAGAGTGAAGGAGATGTGGTGGAATGTCTGAGGAGGTTGTTTTCTAAACATAAAGGTAAGAGTCTTCAGCTTTCCTTCACACACGGCCTGTGCTGTCTGCAGTGTCAGCAGAAGAGAGCTCTCCTTTGCTTTTTGTTAGTTTTTTTCTTGGCTAGCTGAGGCAGAGAAGTTCTCGGGACTGGGTTTTTTTTCCTTTTTCTTGGAATTGTTTGAACCTACTCTGGACTAAACACCCAAANGTTGTGCCGGGGAGTGCTTTGACTGTTAAATAAACAACTTTTTTCCACTTTCCTCCAAAAAAATTTTTTTTCTGTCCTGAACCAGCAGGGCAGAGAGGTTGTCCAGATTAGTTTTCTACAGGGACTCCATCCAGAGATCTTTTCCCAGGACAATGGTGTAAAAATATAGTCCTGTTTTTAAGTATGACATGAGCACTTAGAGACCAAAGTCATGAGTTCCTGAATTGGATTTGAAATGCTTGGGTCACTTTTAGAGATTGCTTCATGGCTTTTAAGTCACTGAACACTTTTGAAAAAAATCTTCTCAATAGGTCTTGACAAGTTGCTCATGATAAGTCATTCAGGAGGAAGTGTAACAAGAGAGATTAAAAATCATGGATGCATTTATGAATTAAGGTCAGGAGAAACAGAAGACATGATTATATGTTCTCTCTAGCTCACCCTCCATGTCAATGTCTGGATTAAAATTCTTGCTGTTAATGAGGATTCTGTCATTAAAATGTTAAATCTCACACCACTAAAAGCTGAGGGGCCATCTTCAGATTCTCCTTTCTTCACATCCCACACAAGATCATCCTGCATTGAATGTAAAGGTTCAGTTAATCACAAATGAAATTTTACTTTACCAGTAGTTATATCATAGAATTGGTTTTATTACTGGAATTCAGTTGTGCTTTGTCCTGTTTTGCTATTCTGGAGTGACTCATTGGGCCCAAAGTATACAGAGTGATGAGGCAAACACTGAAGCTTGATGCTCTGCAATTTAGCTAAATGCATATGGTGAAATCCACTGAGGTCCTCTGAAGATTTTGTAGTCTGGTTAACATTAAAAGGGAAATGCTCAGTTGTGGCCCATTCCTGCTCACTTTCAAGGTAATCAAAGGATTTGCAATAACATCAGCTGGAATAGGCTTAAATCCTTTTTAAAGATTAATTCTAGATGTTTTATGGCGGGTGGTTTATCCATAATCTCAGTGCCAATTCTGTAAAAAAACATGCAGAAAGTCAGAATTTGTAAATGTCATTTTATCATTCACTGTGGGGTTTAATATTATGTGTCACTGTTACAAACAAATGCCTCCAGGAAAAGTAAAATCTCATCTTCTCTCAGGATATTAACATTTACAAATATTTGCTTCAAGTCTTTGGAGATGATAATATACTTCAGCTGTTATCTTTTGACAAGTTTTAGATATAGAAGAAAAAAGAAAATCATAGGCTGAATTCTTCCTTCTTACATTGCTATGGATTAGGAATAATTTCAGGAAATCAAAGCATTTACATCAGACTAAAGCTAATTAACAAGAACAGAATGGAGCCCAGAGTTACATTGTGAGACTCACACATAAGTGCACTCCCCAACTAAGAATAAATGTATTTAATGTAACCTTCATAACTCATCATCTTTTAATTTTGTTGTCTGTTTATTCATATTACAAAATGCCTTTGTTTAAATATTTTTCTGACCCAGTTTAACAAAAAGACACATCAATGATGTAAACTCCAACAAGTAAACGGATGCATTATATTTGTAAACAGTGACATGTTTAATCAAATTGCACTGGATGATAAATTCAAGTGCTTGTTTTCTTCACACAAGAGCAGGAAAAGAGCTCATATTTGCATTTGTTTTATTTATATTTAGCTTATTTAGTTTACCATCCTCTACATTTTTGTTCAGCCCACAGGTTATTGTATTTGCTATTTGTATTTTCCTGTGGAGTTTAAAGAAAACAGGAGCTGAACAACAAAACAGTTACTAAGGCAGATAATATTTGAATTATTTTAATTTTTATTCTGAAAAAAATATTAATCAGGGTTTGGCATGAAGGATGCTTCATCTTCTATTTGATTATCTGATTATTTGTGCCAGCATTTAGGGAGCAATATAAATATCTATTCCTTAGCAATATAAATAACTATTCCTTACACTCCTTATGCTACAGGCCTAAAGTAAAGAACAGTGTGTGACCAAAAGAACTTCCTAAGTAAGCAGAGAAGACAGAGGGAAATTCATTCTCAGGAATAAATAAGTTTTCCTTTACAGTTTCTTGATGCTTTTACATAGATATAGGAAGCAGTGCTCCAGAGGTTGGGCACTTTTTTCTCAAGTTAATTCAAAAAGGGTAGGGCATGGTCAGGAGCTGCAGCTGCAGCCCTCTGAGCGTGAAGCACAGACATGGCTGTTGGGGCAAGTTGCATGCAAGCACTATACCTAAACTTTTACTGTTTCTTAAAAACAATATTTTTTTGCTTAATTTTTAAACACTATCTTGAGACAATATATGTTTTAAGTTGAAAACTTATTTCACAAGAATGAAACACTTAAAAAATTTACTTTAGGAAAGAACAAATATTTTTTAAAATACTTTCTCTAATTTTTACACTTAAAAAAATAAGTGTAACTTCTTTGTAAGTTGTTTTTAACTTCACTTAAAAGTAAATTTTAAGACAGTTTAGTTTTCTTGTCATCTCAAAATGGATTATTTGGGTTACTCAGTGTGCTTATGTATTTAAGTTTGTAGTTCAAACTTGAGTGTAGACCTAAAGAAAAAGCACAATCAATTAACATAATCTCTTTTTCTCTTTACTGGTATTTTATTTAATCAATGCATATGATTTCAAAAACTTAGTCTGTGTTCTCTAATTTACCAGCACTAACTTTCAGTGGTGACTTCTCCCCCTTCACCCAGTTTAAACATTTACATAAGGCCAAGAGCAGTTCTTTCACACCTTTTATCACAGCTGGTCATAGATCCAAGGTCTGGACTGATATTCAGTCTGTACTTATTACATTACGCATCATTACTCATTAATTAAAATTAATAGAGCTATTTACTTTAATATGCTACAAATTAGTTTAGAAATGGGATTGTATTAGAGAGATAGCTTCTCACACTATTCCAAGCTCACTGTCTAAATAAGGCAGAGGATTTTCAGAGGATTCATCGTTGACTTTACTCAATGCCAAAGAAGGCTAATAAAACTTGCTCGCTGTCTGTAATCCAGATAAGCACTGCTGGCAGTTATGGTGAAGATTTCACACAGTTGAACTTGATGATAACAGTTATATCTTTTGCTGAAGTAAAAGGAAATAATTTACTCAAGCTCATATTGCACATCAGTAGTGAAGCCCAATGGTCTCAAAGTTGTCATGAGCCACTTGCAACTTTCCTTTTCCTGTAGCATCTAGACATATTAAAAAAAGCATTAGCAATATTAATTAGTGAAATTAAATTTTTTGGGTTCTCCCCGTGTGGATTCTTTTTAAAGACAGCTTTAACATCAGTTTTGTTTTACCAACACAAGAATATATATTTTCTAGGGAAGCTTCCTCGTATTCTGAAAATAAATCCTTTCAATGAAAGTTAGCTGAGAGAATAGTCTTCTGCCAGAATAAGACTTGGCCCTTTTCTTCCATTCCCTCAAAATGCAAGGAATCTCCAGTAAAATTGAATATAAACTATGATTTAAGTCATACCCCTCAAGTCATATTTATTTTAGCACTTTTTCTTTGTGCCTATGAAGAACAAAAAAATAAAACTTAAGTGCTGATGAAGGATCCTTATATTAAAGGCCAACTGTAAGCATAAGCGGTAAGAAGCTAAGTCCCAGGCCTGTATTTTTTTAGAGCACTGTCTTCCAAATCTGTCAGAAAAGCAAGCCCATTCTGTCTAGTCTTCTCCCTGGCTGGAAGCTGGCATTGTTACTGAAGAGTGTCAAGGGGTCTCACATGGGCCATGGATTCCTGAATCCAGAACAGGTGCAGTCACACCCTCTCTACAAACAGAACTACTTTGTTTGAGTAAGCACAGTCGAGAAGAATGGGATGTATTAATAGCTAAATAGTGTCTTTATTAAGTGGAACAGCTGGCAGTTCTGTATGACAGCACTCATTCCAATCTATTTTATCCAATTGCAGAACTATAAGCACACCACATCAGGGAACCAAGGGGACCACACACAAGCAATCAGCCATTCAACAGCACTATAATTGCTTCACAGTTGGAAGTTTGTTCTGCTCAGCTAATGTTATTCTTTTAGTTTGAATTGTCGATGCACTGCAACTATCTGGAATCTAGAGCTGTTAATGCAGATAAGCTTGGTCAGAAAACTCCCTTTGTTTTGCAAGTTAGCCTGCTGCAAGAACTGCTGCTGTGCCTCTGAGGATCACAGATGCCTCAAGTGCTAGGTGCCAGGACTGAGGCAGAGTCAGGCAGTCTGAACATCTTGGCTGTATATCCTCAAAATGGTTACCCTGACAAGGGGAAAGAAATCCCAATAAACTCTTAAAATTCCGATAGAGCCTACTTGTGAACCTTTGCTGAAGTCTTCCTACTGAGAAAGCGAATAGACTCTATGAGTCCCGTTGAGATATATGAAAGGCTGCAACTCTGCTAGCAACTGTGATGCAGCAAGGAAGCTCTTCTGGAAGGAATTGCCTCCAAGCACAGTAAGGTTACACATGTAGATAATGAGTGTATGCATACATATCTTAGTGTGAGCATAGAGAAGATACAGCAAAGGTAAGCATATTATGTTTACTAGGTGTTAAAGAAAATTCAACTTGATACATTTGTATTCCTAAGGAATTAAGAGTCTATGGAATTCTAGGTTGCAGCTTGCAGAGCTGCTGTAGATTACTGGCTGATCTAGTTTGCCTTATGCACACATCCTGATGCTAATATTGTAGCTTGGTTTTGCAATTTCTTTCATCTATCTGCCTTCTCATATCCATACATGAACATCTTTTCCCTTTCTACCACAGCATAATGTTTATTTGGTAAGTTCTCAAAGCATCCTCCAGGGAGAAGATTAAAAAGCCCTTGGCTGTAGCTAAGCTAACAGAATCCATACAGATACAAAATAATAAAATGCTTCTACTTTGCAGAGTTTTTAGCTTTCTGTTTTCTATCATCTTCTGGGTTTAAATACTCGGAAGACTAATTCTTATTCAAAGTTTACTATTCAATAGATCCGTCTCAGCTTTTATACAAAACCGTATTTCAGTACACTGTTGTGATTTCTTTGTTATGGCTTGACACACAGCTCTAGGTAATAAAATAATGTGCTGTCCCAGCTTGTTATTTATTGCTGCTGTTTCAGGTTGTCCTTTTTTTGTCTCATCTCTACTGAAGCATCTTATGGACAAATGAGCAGTTCTTACAGGCATAACAATATATTTGTACAAACTAAAGATCACTGTTAAAACTAAAATAAGTCTCAGGACACCTTGGAAAATTATGAATAATGAGGAAAAATTCCTGTAAAGAAATCACCAACCTTAAGAGTGACACAAAATTTTTATTGAAATTGAGTTGTGAATGTGCATATGGATGGTCAATAAATGTTGAAAGAACCCTACATAAACAACAAAACAATTAGGGAAACACCAAGGGTCATCTTTGAAAAAAAAATCATAATTGCCAAATATAGGAATAATAAAAAGGTGCAAGCTGTAATTGGGCATACAAAATTAACTGTGAACAAAGTTGTTAATAAACAATGCCATTTTTTCCCCCACTGTCAGAATTATTACATTAATAACCAAGAATACAATTAATGACGAAATGCTCATTTTGCCTGTATTTCTAGATTTTTTTGTTGCCTGTTCCAGGAGAGTTGGATTTATACCATGTTTCCACACTAGGCTGGTACTTTTCTAGCTAACACTGCTTCAGGATTTCTTCCTTGACAAGGGGTGAAGCACCTTGAAGAAGCAGATCCATAATAAAACTTATGATTCTGAGAACGCAAGGAACATTTTACACCTAGATCAAGGGCACCAAATCCATTTGAGCTCCAAGTATTTAATGTCTGATAGCAATGAGAATGTATTCAATGCACGTGTTATAATCCATTAATGCACTACAACACTGTTTCACAATGCTTCCCCTGGAAAATGTTAGGAACCAGATGTGTTTTCAAACTCTCATTCTGAAATAAAATAAAAACATAGTACAAAAGATACCATCATGATTTGAAGCAACATTAAGGATAATATTTAGAAAAATTCCTCTGCATAAAAAGCTGAATATTGATTTATTTAGGGTTATTTAATACCAAAGGTTAGGGAAATTAAAATGTACTATTGGCCCCAATAGAGATTTAAGAGTCTTGTCAGATAAATATGGAATGTCCTTGGTAATTCTGGATCAGTATTCCATTTCCTTCTAATTCTTCCAAACAAGACATTGAAGAAATAACTATTTGATTTAGAATGATTTATAGGTAATGGTGCAAGTGTAAAAAAATAAGCTAAACTTGTACTTTGAAAAGTAAAGTTGGAGAGGATTTGGGGTATTTGGTTCTTTCAGGTAACTGCTTCTAATAGTGAGATTTTGAGAGGTTATTCAAATCACCTGATTAATACCTTAGGAAAGGTAATATCTCTGAACTTTTAACACTCTTAGCATCTACAAAAAAAATTAATTTTTTTACTCTGGTGCTATTTCTTAATTGATCTGGGGAAAAAAAGGGGAAGACAGTCTTGGTGATAATCTCAGGAATGTCCCTCTAGTAATTTATATAGTTGGAATAGTGAAAAAATGTCTCCAGAGAACCCTGAATATAATGGTACATAAGCACTGTGCGTCTGTAAGTCTTTTTTAAGGAATGCATAAAATACGCTCAGAGACATTACATTTGTGTCCAGGTACTGTTTAGAAGAAAATTTTTTATAAAACCTCGTATATTTCATGTACTGCAAAATCATGCTAGGCACTATTTCCTCTTATTTTTCATATTAATCTCTGTTCTTTGTTTTTTAATATTTCACAAAGCAAAAGGAAAGCTCTTGGTGTGCTTGCCTGCTGAAAAGGGGTTACTACCATTGGAGCAGCATATTGATGTGGATGCCTTTTCCATGAAGGGTGTCCAGTATAACTCTGTGTGAGACACAGACTTCTTATATCTTCTATTTAGATTTCAAGATAGATAAAAGATATAACATATCCTCACAAGAGATTTATAAAAAAA
>VZTB01013206.1:44596-56883 GCA_013397245.1 Thryothorus ludovicianus
GAACAGCAGTCAGGTTACAGAGATGTGCTAATTAAAGAGAGGCACTCAGAGCAAATCTACTCGTTACTATTCATGGCAAGTGTACAGCAAATCACTTAGCTGTTTGTTTTTAAAATAGAAGCTTTTGTCTGTCTTGTTTGGAAAGACAGGCATGGGCTAAAAAGACTTTTACTAAAGCATGTCATTGAAAAGACATTGTCCCGGTGTTTGACTGAACAAAATGCTGAAACATTTATAGTTTAATGTTAGACCTTATTTTTTTTCCCTAGCTATTCACCTTTCATGTTTCCTTTAGTTCACTCCAAATCAACAACTAGGGGAGCAGGGCAAGGAGTCTTCTAGGATATATTTTGTTCCAAGGAAAATGATAGGAAAAGCATGCTTGCTTATTAGAATAAAGAGATCTCTGATGCCTGGCAGTTAAATACTGTTCATCTTTATTAAGGCATGCGGAGAAGAGCATTGCAAATAGTCAAGAAAGCCATTAGTCTCCCGGTCTGCACTGTAAATAGCTGATTCATTGAAAACAATGCAGTGTGAAGAATGAGTGAGCCTTATTCCTAGAAATGCACAACACTGAATACTTCATATTACTCAAGAAGGAAAGAAAGAGAAGATATTCAACAACATCTTATTATATAAGGAATGTTAACTGGAATGAAGGAAGAGTAGGAAAAATCATGGCTTATCAAAATACTGCACTTATCAACATTTAATAGTAATAATAATTAAAATAAAATAATAATTAAAAGGTGACAAGCATATTACTTCTCTTTAAATTCTTTTAGCATTTCTTTTCAAATAGAACAACAAACATATATTAGTATCCTCCTTGGACATGGAAAAAACCAAACATCTAACCAGTCTAAAGATAAGATTTACACCATTTTCTGAATTAGACTGAATTCTTGGCAAGTCTGAAGTTTTATAGTCTTTGAGGAGAACAGATTTAGGATAATCCTTACCATGTCTGAAACACCCCATTCTATTTCATGGAAAGGATGGCTTTCACTGGAAAATAGAGAGGAAAATCTTTTTATATGAGAATTTTATCCATTATATATCTTTGCCTAAATAGAATGTACAGATTTTTCTATTGTCTGTACGTAGCCTGGCATAGATTTGCACAGAAGTACATAATTGAAAAAGCTTTTGGTTCTGTACTTGTTCTTCACTCTGACCCCCACAATGGCAGTGGTTGGTACAATTCAC
The DNA here is from genome assembly GCA_013397245.1 of Thryothorus ludovicianus. NCBI lineage: Eukaryota > Metazoa > Chordata > Aves > Passeriformes > Certhiidae > Thryothorus > Thryothorus ludovicianus. The sequence continues at coordinate 45,809 of VZTB01013206.1, forward strand.
ATTTAGCTGGAACCCTGACCATATCAGTGCTGTGGCCAAAGAGCAGTAGTCTAAGCTAGTGTCTGGTGCTGGCAAGCTGAACACAGGTCTTACTTCCATCACATATCCCATACAGAGTGGGTGCAGGACAATGATCCCTCTTTATGTCTGCACCTGCTCATGCACATGCCCTAACAGAATATCTATATCAGCTTTTGAATCTGTATTTATGTAATGTAAGATGTAAATATTGACCTTTACTTAAGGACATATTGATTACAAGCCATAAGAAAAACAGAACAGCCCAGATAAAATGTGGAAATTTCTGAAGGATGGACATTTTTTAAGCTAAGAGAAATGCTCTTAGTGAATATGCTACACTTAAAAGGATTGAGTGGACTAGTGTGTGGTGCCTAAGAGGAGAGCAAGAGCAAAGCATTAAAAAGAAGTATCAGCATTAATAGGAATCATTTAACAATGGGTAGAAAAATTCACCAAAAATTAATTGAATTCTGAGTTTTTTTTTCCCTTGGTTTTTGGGGACAAAGTGTGTAACTGGTGGAAGCAGAGAATAAGGTGACCGAGAAATATTATTAATTCTGCAGGCTGACATTTGAGCTGTGCTTGGCCATGTGGCTGGGAGGGGAACGGGCACTAGTTGTATCATCAACAAGACAAGACAATGAGCCGTGGCATCAATGGCTATATATTATTCTAAATGTGTCTTTTCTGTTTGTTTCAGCATGATAAAAAAAGTGAATAAAAATTTTTTGATAATGGACAAATCAGCACAGGGAGTGGGAGGGGTGGGTGGAGCAGACCCCAGATTGCTGTTTGCAGAGGGAAAGTTTTTGGAAGATATCAAAGAGAAGTCAGTGTCTTATATAATTTGTGCAACATTTCTGTAAAACGAGCTTTGAATACAGGCAAGGTTAAAGGATAGGAGACTGGGAATTCTATCACCCTAACATTTACTGGCTTCCACAGAAACTTTAAATAATCAAAGTTCTCACAGAAGTGTCCTCCTAGAGTATTAATGCTTCTCTTGCTGTATACAGAGCCTAGGTTACTCAAAATGAAAAATGTTTGGAAATCAGCTGCACCACTACAGTATGCAGTAATAAATATGAGCAGAAATAAACAGTAAGAGTGGGTGCATAATATCTACATGTCATCAAAAATAAACCTATATCCAATAATGACTCATATCTCTGAAACTACATAAGGATTTTGCTATTCACAACAATATATAAATGTACTGTTNTCAACTTAATTTTAATTAAAGTTTCCTGCTATTATTTTTATCCTGTAACAGGAATTTGTCCCCTGAATAACGAGATTTCAAAATACAAACAACCACAAAATAAGATAGCAATTTGTGCATAACACTGCAACATGTTTTCTTCACTCCTTTTTTAAAGAGTGAAAAAAATAAAGGTATTTGTTTACTTCTCAACAAACAAAAAAAGACAAACAAGGGATTTTTAGATCAGAGTAAATGACAAATAAAGTATTAAAGTAAAACCGGCAGTGGACACATGATCAAAACTATGGCAGTGTCCCAGACTGAGGGAGCATGTGCTAATAAAACAGCATTTTCCAGCAAATACAAACTGTGAAATGGTGCTGGCAGAAATATATTTTACTATTGTCCCTTAACAGATCTAAAGCAAAGACACTAGGTTAATTTTCCTTTACCTGCCATACTTTTGTCAGAAATTATGTATGGCATATGATATGATATACTACTTATGATATATTTTTTCCAGCTTGATTTTATGCTGGTCTCAGCCAGCGCACATTCAATGGAAGGACACATAAGCTGTATCTATATGTGAAGAAGTGCAAGAGAAAAAAATCTCAAAGGGCTGTTGGAAATTTTCCAATAAATCTAAGTCTCTGTATCCGAATAGCAGATATCTATGTAACTATATTTGTACAGTTGTCTATGTGAGATATAATTTTCAAAAATCTATATTTTCAGTAATCTCCAAATGATTAAAAGCTGCCACAAGGCTAGCAATTATGAAAAATTGCCTAAGTAGAGCCTAAGTAGCTGAGATATGAAGAAAGAATTCTAAATGGAAGCACGTCTTTTAAAGCTGAAAATAGTTTTGTTAGATATGGAAAAATTGAGGCGTGTAACATCAAATGTTCCTTTTTGTAAATTTTTATCTGCAATCATTTTTCACCCTTATTCTGTTCAAAATTGATCTAGTTGAAGAAGGATTGTTGACTACAATGTTTGCACAGACACTCTAAATTCCACATAAACAATAGTTATACTGACTGCACAGGAAAACCAAAACTCTAAGTTAAGAAATGGATGATGTAAAGGCTACAAGTCTTATTATTACTCCCACTAGGACACTTTGCACCAGTATTTTACTGAAAGAGAGAACGTGTTCCAGGCAAGAGTATATCTTTCATTTCAGAATACTAAATTGTAATAACTGTGTAAGGCTATAGAAATGGGGTTAGTTTTGTGTTGTGATGCTTATTCAGAACACATGCTCCCTTGCCACCCACAGGGGTAGAAAAGTTAATCTAGATGGTAACAAGGCAAACCTTACACTGCTGTGAACTCAGTCCACAAACTGTATTTAAGACTTGATTTCAGAAAAATAATAGATCAGGTTGCAGTGTCTTATCTGGTAGCAAGACATCCAGAAGGAAAGGGACAACAGGAGGAAATGGCAAAGTCTCTTCCCTTTTATCAAGCCACAGACCTTCTGGATGTAACGTTAAGAGAGGTGTTCTTTGGATTCTCTGAACTTTTAAAACATAGTCATAAGCAATGTGTAACCTCTTTCCAGAAGTAATAGTCTGTATAGTCTGTTTAAAAAACAGTCTTGACATTGCACACAAATATTGTGACATGATACTTAACTAAATTCAAAGTAATTGGGCACAAATGTGTCCTGAATTTCACTCTCTATACAGATGAATTGAAATAACATCTTATATCTGAAATGGAAGAAATAGCAGACAGATTCTCAATATGAAAGAAAATTTGTTTCAGAAATTGTCATCCACATGTTAAGGGGAAGTAAACATAGCTTTAAAGTAACTTTGGATCGCTCCCAGGCCTATGCATCTGTCCATAAGGGAGAGATCCTTAAAATTAGCATTATCCTTAACATTAAATAGATTTACAATTGGTACTGAAGGTGAATGGAGATTTATTTGGTTTAAGAAGAAAAAGATAAAGGGGACAGCACCCACTAACTGGACAAAATTCACTACAAATTTCACCAATGAGCTTGAGTCACGTCCTTGTCTAGTAAGCTCTTCGGAGATCTTAACATGCATGCTTAACTGGATAGGTTTGATTGTCATGATCTGGAAAAGTATGAAATGGATATGAAGTGACAAAGGTGATAGCTTGCAATTTCTGGGGAACTGGATATGCCAAAACAATTAAGTAACAGTGATTCAAAATCTTGTCAGAGAAAAGTAGTGAAAAATAATTAGCATTAAATTGCATAGTAAGCAATAATCAGTAAACTGCTGAGGTGAAATATTTTTTAGAAAGGTAGAAGACCCTGCATCAACTATTCTGGATAATATTTTTCAGTTTGTTGGGTACAAAAAGGCACCAGCTCAGAGTATTTAAGGAATTTCTACACAACAATATATTGCACAGTACATTGCAAGTATATTTCTCCTTTGGTTGCATATAAGTCACAAACTCCAGTGTTTTTCAAGTGTCAGTCCCTTTTGAGAATAGCTTCAGAAGACCAACATGCTTACAGTGAACCTCCTGGTGTGCAAGGTCTGGTAGCTGAGTATTTACATGTCCATAAAAGTTGTCTGTACAGTGACAACTCAAAGTAGGGAAATGCAGGCACAGTTGCATTTAAACAAGTACAATTTCAGGACTTAAGTACATCCTTCATTCTGCATTTCCTTTCTCATTCTCTTTCTGCATGACCTGCTTGTCTCAACGGGCCTGTGTTATCAAAACTGAGTGCAAACAGGAGGACTCACTGCAGTCTTGTTGAGGTTTAAGCCGAGGAGGAGATGAAACACCTCACAGCCCTGTGCTCAACCACCCATCTCTTCCCCTCCACCCTGCTGGAGAAGGAAGAAGAATCAAAGTAAAACTTGTATGTTGAGACAAGAACAGTTTAATAATTAAAAATTAAAAAAACAAGTGACGCAAAATGCAATTGCTCACTGTCCAGTGACAGGTGCCAGACTTCTCCCCCTGAACCCAGGTCAGCCACACTTCTGGGTGACTCCCCTCAATTCATGCACTGGACAATATTGGGTCACCTGTCCTGGCTAAGTTCCCTCCACGTTTGTTTTTTTTTTTTTTTTTTGTGTACTTCCTCACTGGCAGAGCTTAAAATTACTTCAGAGAAAGTCCTTGACTAAACAGGACTAATCAAAAACAAAAACAAAAAAAAAATCTCAGTGATTTATAGACATCATTCTCATTCCAAATCCAAGACACAGCACTGTAACAGCTACAAAGAAATTAAGTCTACACTAGCTGAAACCAAGACATCTGTAGATGTATGTTATAAAGTACTTCTAAAAGCAAAAAGAGAAGTTTAAAGAATCATCAAAGCTGAATGCATTGAAATACGCTTTCAGATGGACCAGGATTTCTGAAACTGAATCTGATGCAAAAAGATTTCTGAAATGTCAAATGAAATCATCTCTTTTGATGTTAGCAAGTGAAAATAGTCTTGAAATTACTAGTCTACATGCAACAAATCTAACTTATTTGCTTTAACTAAGTTTCAAAAAGTAAGAAAGAATCTGTCTTTTATTCAATTACATTCTGAAAAGTGACAACTTACAAAAAAGATGCTGTTACAATATTCAGAATACTGGAAATCATGTGGTTAGAAAGACCACAGGAAGAGTAGGTAAACCATATGACTAGTTATATTACATCATGGATTTGGACTAAACTGTGGAGTCTGTAAGCAGCTACAATTTTAACCAACTACCTAAAGATATTTTTTTATCACGAGGAAATTAAATTAATAAATCTATATCTATATCATTAAATCAATGTTGGATGTCTCTTTCTTCTTTGGAGTAGCTGCTATATCATCCACCCCCACTGACTGTGTTGAAACTTCTAACAAGTTTTTTACCTTGTTATGCTGTATGCTGAGGTATTTTGTGAAGTGACAGTGTCTCTGTATTTATGATGTTTGAGAGAGATTTAATAAAATGTTGATGCTCTGCATTTTGTCAAGTTCACTCTCACTCTGTGATTACCCGCAATTCAAGGTAATAAGTATCTGTAGGACAAGGGAGAAAAATACCAAGATTTCTTACTTAATTCAGATTTCCTACATTTTTTCCAGATTAGAGAAATCCTCAAACCACTATTCTGGAAACCACATCATGGGAAGAAGTACAGAACACATGTGTCTTGTGTCAGCAAACCCAACAAGGGGGTATATGCGGGTATGTGTATAAGGGGAATAGAGCTGTGTGCTTGAGAGAGATAAGTGACCAAATAACCAATAAAACACTCACAAGGTTTTTTATTATGAAAATAATTTCCAATTTCCAATGTATATCCATACAGACATCTTTGGTAAATCTGTACTTATGATCTGATAACATTATTCTCATAAATAAGATTTATTTTCACAGAAAAGCAGAGTTAGGGATGCACATAGAGTGTGTGGGTAGTGTGGTTTTACTTTGCAGCTGAGTGGTCTCTATGTTTTCTCTGTATCCCCCACTATACTCCTGGTTACTTTCTCTAATTAATTGTTAAAGATGTTATCAAAATTTTTGTTTTATAGAGAAAGAAACTCTAGTAAATATAGAGAACTTTTTTAAATTTGGTGAGAACTCAAAAGGATTATCTTGCATTTGATCTTCATAATAAAACTAAATTAATATAGCTAAGATAATTGAGACAATTATTTTTGGCAGGATAGCAAGCACGTTTGTTTGACTTGACTCAAGTTTCTTTTATATATAAGTAACAAATGACTAGTATTTCTACCACAGATTGGTTTTACTACTGTAATCTGTTCCCAGTGAATTAATATTTGAGATTTTCAAGTAAATTTTAGAGTCAAAAGATATGTTGCAAAACTTGTCCTAATGGTAAGAGCCCAGTGTGAATAATTTTATAGAAATGCCCCTCAGAAAGTAATTTTAAGGAAAGCAACCCAATCCATCTGTGTGTCCAGAGATTACAGGAAGCTGCAAGGGGAGGTGCTGCAAAGTAGGCATGTAGCATCACGGCGGGGGAGCCGAGAGAGCACAGCTAGTGCTTGGGACTGCTTTATCCACAGCCTCCTGGTCCTCTGAGTCACATCTCCTGAAAGAGGGTAGGCAAGGCAGCAGCTCAACCTGCAGTTTCACGTGTGTTGCAGGTTCACTATGGGGCTGCTCACTTTTCCCTTGCTAATGCGACCTCGCCCCAAACATTATCCTGCATAATGCTGCTGTAAAAAGCTACTAATGCTGGCTTTCTGCAAGTGAATGGTAGAAATATGACCTTCAGTGAATGGTAACACTGTAGCTGAAAAATAGAGAGCATCCTGCAGGGAGCTGAAAATAACTGTGATGTCAGGCAAAGGCATCATTGTATCTACCTTTGTAAATTTACATTTACTGAAGATCTAAAACTGGAGGAGAAGCATCAGTCTCAACTGGATAGGATGCTCATAGTCTTGACATTAAAAACTGTGTATCAGACTAGGCTGGGAAGAAGAGACCCATCAGGGTGGTTTTCAAAGCTTTAGTAAGTAAGAGTTAGTTAAAGATGTTGATGGTCCTGCTAGAAAAATACTATCAAATAATTTAATAGGGGAAAACAACAGTTAATGAAAGTGCAATTAGTCTGGGCATGGTCTCATGAAATGCCAGGCAGTTTAATAAGAGGACAGCAAATATCACAAAGTGATGATGAATGTCATGATGTCATTTTCTTAGGCTGGAATTATTTGTGTTTCCTCCTCTCAATTCTGCATAGCAGGTAAAGTGTTCAACGAATAATTGGAAGTGAAAAAAATAGGGAAAATTTGTCAAGACCTACATGTAGCATCCTGAATTTGATATGCTCCAAGGACAAGAAAATGAAAGTCATGTAACCCACTACATAAGAAGCTCATAAATTATTAACAATCAGTCTCTAAATTTCTAACTTGAAGTTACTCGTCAGTTCTGGACAATTCCAGCACATCTTTGTATGAATATTATTATTATTGTTTTATTTCTTTTGTTAAAATCAAATAGGAGAGAAAACATCCAAACACAGCTTTCAGTAAACTTCCTCATTGTCTAAACAATTGCAAGCAAAATTCCTTATTCTTGAATTGTACTCAGTCTTCTGTCTCTTATAGTTAGAGAGAAAAAAGTAGGCAATTTCTCTATGGAAAACAAACCCAGTGATTCTATCATTTTAGGGCATTGTCAAGCAAGCTAAAAGGTCATGAAATGCAGTAGTTTTATCAAATACTTCCATTGTGTTTGATAATTAAATATTTGGGAAAAAATCCAAATACAAGGTAAAAAAAAAATCTTTTATTTAGATCCTTTTCAACGCATTGAAAAGTATGAAACTGACAGCTCTTTGTCTTTAAAAAGGTGTAGATTTCAACTATCTTATCACGTAAGGCTAGGGATATATAATTCCAAATAAAAGCCTTTCAGTACTCTGAGAAATCCTTTTGCTCAAAATAATTTTCTTTAACTTTGTGTACAGAAATATAACAGTTTGTCAAATTCTCTCAAGAAATCTTTTTAGTTACCATGAAAAGTGTATTTGCCACAGACTTACTTGACTTCTCATATATGAGCAAAAATTTACTTTGTCAGATTTTGCTCTTCAAAAAGGTCTTTTTGTTGAGTTAACTGTCTGTTTTGTGCAAAAGAATGACCACACATCAGCTTGGAGTGATTGCACAGTAGTTACTTTGCCTGGCAAATGGCAGCAAAATGTCAGCTGAAATGAAAGACACACAGCCCTGGGCTTATCACAGGAAGTGCAGATGATTCATGTAGCATCGTAAATAAATAACGTAGGTTTTGTGTTAAAGCAGGTTTAACAGTAGAAGTTCTCTTTTCACCACCCGCTCATTTCAAAGGACCCATAATAGAAGCTTTTCTTGGTGACAGTGACATGCAGCAAGATAAGGCGTCCTGACTTTAATGCTCATATTTCAAGGTCACAGAAAGTTACATTCCAAGTGAACATGCAGAAACTCAATCAGATAGAACGTGCATTAGAGGATCATCAAAATATTGATAGTATTCTCTTCCCTGCCTGCAGGGCATGTTTAACCTGGCTAGTAACTATGCAGTGTAGGAGTGGGGGTGTGGGTTTGGAGAGACGTTTCAATCATTATTTGTCTACATTTGTCACAAAAATTAGGGGCAATTATTTAGCAATGCAATATGAATCCAGGATTTTTAGATAGTCAAAGCTCTTACTGGCTGATCTCAGTGATCAAGTCTGTGAATTTACAGTGCATAGCCAATGAAAAAAACATTTTCTGTTCCTACAAGGGATGTGAGATAAACATCCACTTCCGTTGCTAAAAATCTCTGTGATTTTTGCCTAACAAGTATGAACTTCAGATCCACCTGTTTTCTTTTTTCTAAGTTTGCTGCTAAGCCTGAAACTTTAATCCTCAACTTATGCTGATTGCTCAGAAGGACAAACTGATCCAAATAGAAAGCAGCAATGGAATACTGAGAGGGGGGAAAAAATGCATAAGTTAATAAAAATCCTATGGGAAACACTAGAACAGAAAATTTTTCTTAGCTTATGGCTAGTATTGTCCAAGTCCAATATTTTTCTAAAAGCAGGTTAAGCCATGAACTTTGGCTTAACTGAATGAGCTCTGAGTGATGATCAGAACTTTTACTACATGGCAGCTGCCAGTAATTATTATTTAGGGTGTGATATGCCCGGGTGAGAGAATGCAACAGATAGAGACAGAATTTTCTTTTGCATTTCAGGTATTTGTCCAATTTATCCTTAAAAAACCCACTGTTTTACATAAGAATATTTAAATAGCAGTATTTACTATCCATTCAGATTTTGTATTCTCTGAAAAGTCTCACAGTAAGTCAAAGCTTGTTAACACAGGCATTTCTGTTCAGCAATTACTGATGAGAGTTTTTACTATAAAGACAGTCTTACTATATTGGGGAAAACATGTTAAGAATGTAGGTTTGGTAAAAATCTATACCCTTAAACTCAAATATTTCTGTTAATCTCAGCACTTATCAAAATCTTGAAATCTCTGCAGGTTCATTAGAAGCACTTGTGCACCAAATGTTAAATGTTTTCCCCATTTTCCACAGTATGGTGAGTGCCTTTGTGTAACCTTGTCATCCTTCAGACAAGGATAGTTTGGAATGCTTCAGACAATCAGATAGTTTGGAATGCTGGATTCTGTTCATTTTCAAGGCATCTAAACAGAAAAACATCAGGCTGTCTCAGGCTGTAATTTCCTCTCAGGCTTCCTGAAATACCTCAGATGTAGAAGACTAAGAGACTTCAGAAACTTTCTGCTGTGACACAGAAGGTTGTGGTAAGCCACCTTTTGTTCACTGACATAAAAGGCTTGAATACCTTTTAAATTTAAACCAGTAAAACAGGTTTATGTAAAATTTCTAAAATGCCAGATGAAGTACACAGATTACTTTCTTCAAGGCCATCTGTCTTAACTAAAGTTTTCCTTCCTTTGTTCATAGAATCATAAACTTCCATCAGCAATAAAACATCATTCAAAAACCAATTACTTTTTCACTTAGGATAATGTTACAAACTAACTCTTCTTTCCATAATGTTTGTCCAACAGTATCTCTTTTCATTCTATCATAACAGTGGATAAGGCACTGGGATATTAAATTCCAAAATTTATCATTACATTCTATATTCTAGTAGTAAGACCTTATGAAGGCTTTATTATATATGACTCTATCTCAAATTTACATGTTGTCAACTGCCTTGCACCATAAACTTAAATTTTCCCTCGAACATTTTATCCCTAAAAATTGATACTGAACTGCTATCCTGAAACTATGTCTATTTTAAAGTCTTCTGTTATAGACTTATTGATGATTGTTTTGTAGATATCTTAAAAATTTGGCCTGATGTTAAGTTAGAAACCTGCAGATGATCAGCAGAGCCTTGTCATCTGACATTAGGCCTGCTTGCCTGATGTGGGAAACAAATTCCAGCAGATGGAAGGCACTCAAGATAATTGTGGACATTTAGGAATACAATTATAGCTGAAAGGAGAAAGTTCTGTTCTGTTTTTTAATTTCAGAATTAAACAAAAAAATGAAATGGTCATGACTCCTGGAACAGAATTATCTAAAGAAAAATCTTGAGGTCTGTAACAATATCCTTTCTTGGGGAAAAAAAAACCTGAGTGAGTGAAAACAGGAGTAAATTGACAGCAGAGGCATCTGGAGAGAGGTAATTTAAGAACAAAACTGTAATCACAGCTGGACTGCAGGGGAAATCAGTCCTGAAAGAAAGATCTTATATTAAATGTTGTGATAAGAGAAGAATATAGGGTAAGGATTCAAAAGCCATCTTAAAGCAGTCACTCTACCGTTAAAAGTGGAGTGACTTGCCATGGAAAGCTTGTGATCAGAGACTATGTCATCAAGATCTTGGTACCTTTCACTATCTGCATTCAAAGTCAATGATACAATAGATCTGAAATCAAATCAGGAGCCATAACCAGTTCAGCGTTGTTTTAAACAGGAGTTACTTGAATCATTTGGTACCATTAGACTATATTCTGTGAAAGTCTCTGAAAATATAGAGGTTTGAAAAGTCTTTGAAATTTCCCTTTGTTTTTCTTTTCTGTGCCATAAAAATCATGTCAATAAAACACAAACAGAACTGTAATTTCATTCATTATTTGTCTATCTCTTCTCTCCTATTCTGAAACAAGCACCACTTGATGGACTATCTAAAAGGCTTTTCTAGTGTCTTAAAAATCATAACATTTTCCATAAGTAAGAACTTTGTGAAATGTGGATCAAGTCATTAGTAGACAAATTCTTGCAGCTTTTCTTATGTCACTAAAGATAGTTTATGTGTAAAGAATATTAGGGTCCATATGTTTAAAAAACAT
>VZTB01013206.1:57488-99118 GCA_013397245.1 Thryothorus ludovicianus
AGATTCAAGGTCTTCTTCAAGATAATTCACTCAATTATCACCATGAATGTACATAATTTCTACTTTTCTATCAATTGCTAACTAAACTTCTATTCACGTACTGCAGCAAATTCTAACCAATCACCCAGTGTCCCAACACTGCAGAATAATGGAATAAAGGAAGAAGACTGAAGAAGCCTAAAAATCACAAGGATCCTCCATCTTGTCTTCATTTTCTTACTATTCTAACTTCCCCAAAATCTACATTTCTCACCCTGTGATAAATTACATATTATACTATTATCTAATTTATATACATGAAAATTCTGTCTCATCTCAAAGTCTAGGGAGCCCTTTCCATGAAGAAAAGTTAAAAGCAGTATTGTTCAGAGAGTTTGGATCTTTAAAACATGCAGATGGAATCTGCATTCCAGATTCCAACACTTTGATGGTCTTTGATGGTTTATGGCTCCTCCTAAGACATGACAACTGCCTCTTACATCAGCATAGTGGAGCCAGTTCTGCTTCATCAGAAGGGATGCGAATATCAGGGCTTCATGTGAATATCCCATGTGAATGTGATCTTCCACAAGGAAGGGTGTGTAAGGGATGGCAAATAAGCATGATAAAAACCTTCTTCTATCCTCTGGTAGTGGGTGTTCATCACCTTTTTTACAGGGATTGCTACCACAAACTCAAAAATTCACCTCCTCCAGCTTGGTGGGCAGAGGGAGGGTTAAACCTGACCTCAGCAAAGAACCCTGCCCTCCACTTGTGGGCCATTGCTTCGAGTCATTAACCATTAACATTTCAGCTTCTCACAAAAGTGTTGGTTAAGATACTTAAATCTATGGATTATTAAAAGCATGTTGGTTAAGATACTTAAATCTATGGATTATTAAAAGCATCATCTTGATAACTTACATGGGAAAAGATTGCAACAAGATCACAGATGATATCAGGAATGCTCAATACAGGTGAGAAATTTACAGCTTCCCTACATTCTTTTCAAAACATGTACCTTAATCATACAGACACAATACTTCATTTTTGGCATATATCAAAGAGCTAAGAAAGATGCAATCCAGTGTGCTTATTTGGGTACACAATTTACAAATATCTTTCTGTTTTCCATATTCTTAAATGATACATGCTATTGTTCTTGACATTCACAATTGCAATAGGCTTATACGACACTGCATACAACTATGATTAAATTATTAAAAAATATTTGACATTCTTCAGACTAAGATCTTCAAAGCTAACAAAAAGTGGATCCAAATTCTGTAATCTAGGGCTGTTAACTGTTCACGGTTTTAAGTATAATATATGTAAAAGTTAAATTCTACCCCCCTCTCCAGACTTTTTTCAGATCCCACTGCTTCACATTTATGTTCCAATGTTTTGAACTTTCACCTCAATCTTCTCATGAGAGGTATGGTAATCAGCAAACATCATCCCTGCAACAACAAGAGATTAAAATACATAATTAAATGAAGCAAAATTTGTTATGCACGCATTTATATAAGCCACAATAAGGTATTTCAGTCCTACTTCTACTCCTAATGCAGGAAATAGGCATTTAGTGGTAGTTGTGTTTATGTGTATCAGAGGGGAAAAAATAAAACTTAAAAAAATTTGAAGGGAAAAAACCTGTAAATGACCTGAAGCTAGAATTTAATCTGAATGGCCGCTTTGTCAACAAGCTTAATGAATAAAATATTCTCAATCAAAATCTCAAATAAATAGGCAGAAAAAAACACTTTCAGCAAAGTTCTTGCTACTGTATCTCATACTAAATTGAAAATTTAGCAATTGCAATCAACAGTTCTGAAATCCTGGTAGAAATTTGTCTGCTTTTTTCTAAAGAAAAAAATAATTATAGAGGTTTGCGAAAAGGAAAGTTTTTCAAAAATATTGATCTGAGGGATTATACGGAAATAAGAAAGGAATGCTCCGAGGTAAAATGTTATTTTTTTTCTTTGCCTAAGAATTCTTCAGGTTTACATTTCTGTTAGAAAGCTGCTACATTATGTTTTGTCTTACTGAAATATTACATATATGTAAGGAAGGAAGAGACCTTGCGACTTTGATGATTTGCCGACATTAGTTCTAATAGTATAATTAGACAGGAGAATCAGTGACACTGCAGCTAAAAGCTAGAGATGAACTAACCATTGCTTTATCTTCTGTTGCCATGAACGACATGATGAACTCTGCAGTGACCTAAATTTATTACAGAATAGTGCTCGTTGCTGCTGTACTAAGCACTCCATTGCAATTACAGCACATTAACCAGAAGAGTGAATCTCTAGGGAAAATGTCTAGCCTTTTAATCAAGCAGTAGAAAAGTCAGAATGAACAAAAATTACACTGCTGTATATATCTGCAATCAATCTCTAAATGTACATATAACTGCTGTCTTAATTTTGTCCTGAAAACATTTCTATTATGTACAGGGGTCATGACTGTACAGTTCAGTCACTTAATCTTTTCTGTACTTCAGTGAATTTTTTCCCATATTATATTCTCAACCTTCCTGAACTTTGTTGGGAACAACAGACTATTAAAATAACCATTCTTAGGATTTCACCTCTAGACTGACCTATTTCGAATTAGAATAATCCTTTTTTTAATTCTTTCACTGCTGTATGTGACAAATCTGAAGATGTGGGAAAAGCACACTGTGCACTGAGCACTTGAAGAATTTTCTTGAAAACACCTTTTAACATTTAATGGGATCTGTAAAACTCCCTTTAAAAGTATTCTGAAATCAGCTAAGTCATTAATTTGTTCTAATGGACAAAACGAAGGCTTTTGTAAACAGAGTGTTCCAAAACATTACTAATGAGTTTTCAAAAAAGCAACTGTCATTTTAGTAGCAATAGCTATATGTGCTGAAGTTTAAAAAAAGACTCATCTGAATTGCAGAAAAAAATAGGTCATGAAATTTAAGGTATATTTTAAACTCTATATGGGCTGGGTAGAGGAGAAAGATCTCAAACTCTTTTAACCTCTATTCAAATGAACAAAAGAATTCCTAATACTTTCAGGGGAGGCAGGAGCAGACACAGAGGTAATTCACATGACCCAACCTTAAATACCCATCTGAGACCCCAAAGCCACAAATTTCACTCACTGTGGGCTATCTATAATATGACTACAAGGGGCTGGTCATCTCCAAAATTCTAGTCAGTGCTGTGCAGTTCTGAATCACCATCTGAATTCACCTATAAATTCTAATTTTCCTGAATAAGATACTATTTAAAGGCAATTAGGATCTTAACTTGGGTACATAATGTTAGATGCCTGAAGGTGACTGATGCAAATTTTTTCTGTGCTCAGTGAAAAGAAGGTAATTCAAAACAATGAAAATCTTTCACAGCAACATAAGAATATAATTTTGGAAACTCATATCTATAAGTCAGGTTTCTTGATCACCCATCTGGGTATGCATTTGCAGAGGTGCAAAATTAAAAGGCTCATTCTTGTTTATTCTCAATCTCCTCATTTAGATGTATATGAGAACATACTATAACCACAGTAGGAAAACAGTGTGTATGCAGAACAAATTTACCTACCAACACCTTTCCTACTTTTTTTCACTGTGCATTCAAAATGGTCACCCAGGGAAAATCCAATTACCTTTGTGACTCCAGCACATAACTGACTTATTTTTTTTGAAGGAGCTCAGTTCCACAAGACAAGTAGAACTGTATTATGACTACAACACCTTTTATGAACTATCAGTTCTGTTGATAAAACAAAAATTAAGAATGAGATACTGTACACTTGTGCAGTTCATTTATTCTTCTCTCCATCTATTTCTATAATGGCTCCTAAAAGCCTTATCATAATATTTCACAGTAATCACTCTGTGGTATATTCTGTGAAATATACGGGTCACTGCAACACCTTCTAAAAGGTGGAAAAATATATGCCACATGCATTTTGGTGAATTGTAGACATTACAGACTCATCTCTTTGCAATCTGTTTCTTCCATTAGTGTTTTAAGCCCTAAACAGAGAGAACTTGGAGAGCATGTCAGAAATACATATGAAAAATGCAGAGGGAATTGTATTCATATCTGCAGACTGAATAATGTGCAAGAACTAAACTAATTAGCACAGAGAACAGATTAATGCCCTTTGAGACCTACTGTATCTGAACTGTCTGCATTTTCAGAGCACCTTAAAAAATGTTGTCTAT
Source organism: Thryothorus ludovicianus (assembly GCA_013397245.1). NCBI lineage: Eukaryota > Metazoa > Chordata > Aves > Passeriformes > Certhiidae > Thryothorus > Thryothorus ludovicianus. The sequence goes on from VZTB01013206.1 coordinate 61,678, forward strand.
CTCAGATATTTTTAAGGTGTAGCTGGTATGTTGTATGACATTTCCCTTCCCAGCACATTCTTCCCATCTGTGCAAAATAAGGATTGTGGAGAACTCAAGGAAATCAGCCAGAATTAAGCCTGCAACACCATTGTCAGAAGCTCAAAGGATTGGATAACTGGAATAGAGTGAGATGCAAAATATTTCCTGGATTGTAAGCAGAGTTTTAGAGAAAGAAATGTGGGTTGTTTGGAGGCAGAGATTAAAAAAAATAAACTTAGCTAAGAAATGTAAACAAGTGAAGACAAAGGGGGAAAAAAAAGAAAAAGAAGTTTACTGAAAACAGAGAGTCACAAATGACATTTTCTCACAATAGAAATTAATAAAATGAAATGAGTCTTCAGGAAGAGATTGACAACTGCAGCTGTTGCTGCAAATAGCTTTAGAAATCAGAGGTTAAAGTCAATACACAACAACAATTTAAGAACAGCACTCACATAACACTTGGCACATTTAGATAATTTTCCTTCTTTAAATGGAGTCACAGTTACATTCTCAATCTCACTGAAGGTTTGTGAGGTAGAATAATAAAATTACACCAAACAAATGGCTGAAATGTGGCATAAAAGAGGACAATAATTTCCTATGCTAATTCATTTAGCTTCAAACATCACCTGGAATTCTCAAAATCCTCTAATAAATTTAACATTTCTCCATAGAACTGTATTTGTAGGAGCAGTCAAAATTAAAAAGAAAGACTAAAACAGACGTCTCCTTTTTGGTACATTTCATATTTTCACCTTTAATAATACTGAAAACTTTAAAGTAAAAAAAGAAAACATGAAAACTTTTAAACCTGTAAAAAATACCTGTTTCATGGTTGTGGAGTTAAACATATATATGCACTTAATGTATAAGTGCATTTGACAACATAGATGATGTTTCTTTTCTAGTGCATTTTACTGATCCTTACTTATCGTTGAAAGCCACTTTACTCTTAGGAAAAAAGCTTCAGAGATTTCAGAGGAGCTGAGCTTGCTGGTTTAACTACATTCAACATCTCAAAATGATTATAATGACGACTACACTCTAGTTGCTTGATGGGAACATTTTGCAGTATAGTAATTCCCCTGCTGTTATTATTTGATGTGCTTTCATTATTATTTGTATGAGGACAAAGCACTATAAAAGGGTTAGACATAAGCAGGCACCTACATCAGCTGGCACAGAAAATGATTCTTAAGATGCCAGTAAAAGAAAGGGAATATATAAAGGCTTATACAGCTTCTCAGCCTAATTTATTTTTTTCTGGTTTTATTATGGCATATAAAAGAGCAATCTGGGGTGAGATGGAGGCCAATGTATAGAAAATAATTGGGGTTTTGGCACTCATTTTCAAATACTGCTAAATGTTTTAGAATTGTTTTGATGCTACAATAATATTTCAGACCTGTACTACATGTATTAGTAATACTAAGAAGGATTTGTTCTATGGGTTCCTTTTCTTCATTCAGAATTGTTCTCATTATTCTGGCTCAAGGAAATTGCATCATCTCAACCACAGGATCACAGAAGGGGCAGGGTTGGAAGCTACCACAAGGTCACCTTGTCCAACCTTGCTCAAATAAGTTCCCTAGAGTACATTACTCATAAATATGTCCAGACAGTTTTTGAATGACTCAAGAAGGAGACTTCACAGCCGCTCTGGGCAATTTGTTCCAGTGTTCAGTCATCCAATGAAGTAATTCTTCCCCATGCTCAGATGGAACTTCCTGTGTTCCAGCTACTGCCCTTGTCATTCATGTTCCTCAGAATCACCACAGAGAACTTGGCTCCATCCTGCTGCCACCCTGCCTTCAGGTACTTTGTTAAGGTTGTCTCTCAGTTGTCTCTACTCCAGGCTAAACAGTCCCAACTCCCTCAGCCTTTCATCATAAGTGAGGAGCTCCAGTCTCCCTCTGTAGCCCTCTACTGGGTCTGCTCCAGGAGCTCTACATCTCTCTTGTGCTGAGCCCAGAAATGGACAGAGCACTCCAGGTGACGCCTCACCAGGGCCAAATAGAGGAGCAGGATCACATCCTCCAACCTGTTGGCAATGTTCTTCCAAATGTAGCCCAGGATCCCATCGGCCTGCTTGGCTGCAAGTACACACTGCTGGCTTGTGGACAGTTTGTGTCCACCAGCTCCTTCCCCACAGAGCTGCTGCTGCTTCCCAGCAGGTCACCTCCAGCCTGTGCTGCTGCCTGGGGTTGCTCCTCCCCAGGTGTAGGATCCTGCATTTGCCTTTGCTGAATTTCAGAGGGTTTCTCTCTGCTCATCTCTCCAGGCTGTGGAGGTCCTGCTGAAGGGCTGCACAGCTCTCTGGGCTATGGGCCACTCCTCCCAGCTTTGTGCTGTCAGTGAAATTGCTGAGCAGGCCTCTGCCCCTTCACCTGACTCACTGATGAATAAGTTAAACAAGAACAGATGCAGTATCAACCCTTGGGGCACAGCACTAATAACAGGCCTTCATCTAGGCCCTGTGCAACTGATCATAACCCTCTGGGACCCACCATTCTGCCAATTCTCAGTACATCTCACTGTTCACCAGCACAGCCAGTCTATACTTCCTGAGCTTGCTCATGAGGACATCCTCAGACAGAGTGTCAAAAGCCTTGTTGAAACACATGTAGACAGTATCCATGGCACTCTACTCAACTATCCAGGCAGTTGTTCAGTCATAGAATACGATCAGGTTGGTCAAGCACTATTTACCTTAGGCAATTCCATGTTGAATCTCTTGCTCGCCTTTTCATCTTTCACGTGCTTAGAGAAGGCTTCCAGAGTGCCATTTTACTGCCTTTTGAGGGTCTGAGGAGAGGCTGGCTGGCTGATATTTTCCCGGGTTCTCTTCCTGCTGTATTTAATAACTGAGGTGACATTTGCTTTCTTCCAGTTCTCAGGCACCTCTCCTGACTGTCACTTTTCAGAGATGGTCAGTGGCATTCCTATGGTGTCTGCCATCTCTCTCAGCACTCATGGTTATATCCCATCAAGTGCCTATGGACTTGTCATTGTCAAGTTTAACTAAACCATCTCTACCCTGAACCACCTCAATTAAATTAAAGTTTTCTTTCATCCAGACCATCTCCCTGTCTTATGGGTCAGGGATTCCTGAGAGCTGGCCATGTCAGTGAAGATCAACATGGAGTAAGCATTCAGTATGTCTGCTTCTCGGAAGCCTGTGTTTCAAGGGTCCCTGTTACACTTAGGAGTAGGCCAGTGTTTTCTCTAGTATCTCTTTGGTTATTGTGTTAGAAGGCTGTCTGCTTGTAGTCCTTGCCATCTTTGGCCAGATTTCGTTCCAGACAGGCCTTTGTCTCCCTCACTGCATTTCTGCACACTGCAACATCCCAATATTCATCCCTGCTTCCACTTTGTGTGTTTCTTCCTGATGTCTGAGTTTTAACAGGAGTTCCTTGTTCATCCATGCATGTTTTCTGTCCCTTTTGCTCAGTTTCTTGTCCACAGGGATGCAATATTCTTGAGGCTGGAGGAAGCGACCCCTGAACATTAACCAGCTCTCTTGAAATATTCTTCCCTCTAGGGCCTTTTCCCATAGTGTTTTTTCAAGAAGGTCCCTGATGAGAATAAAGTTAGCTCCTCCAACAGTCCACAGTTGCAATCTCATTTACTGCCCATTTTCCTCCATAAAATGGACTGAACTCCACAATCTCATGCTCACTACAGCCATGTCTGTCCCCAACCTTCATATCTATAACAAAATCTTCCTTTCTTGTTAGCATACTACTTCCTCCTCCTGATCAGGTGGCCTGTAGCAAAAACCAACATGTTGCTGTTGGTTAACCTGCTCTTTAGTGCTAACACAAAAAAGTCTCAATTTACTCATCTTCTGTACTGATCTCTAAATCATTTTTCTTCTATACTGTGTGCATAGTTATACAAGTACTTCAGCACTTTCCAGCAGCTAATAGAACTCACCCTTTGATGCTTCTGGCATGTAGGTAGGTACTAAAATAGACAGAAAACTGAGGTATAAAATTATTAAATTATTTCTTTAAAGATGAAGCCTAATAGGACTAGGAATTGGGCCAAAGTTTTCTGCAAAACTGAGTTCTTATCTTATGTTCATCCACTAAACTATTTCTCATTGACTCATATGTGCCTATCCATGGTAATGATCAAGGTCTAAACCCTGGAAGATGCCTGGATTTTGCACTGGAATTACTGTCAGAGAAAATCTTCTTGAAAGACTACTTAACATGCTAGAGGACCAACAGTTTTATTAATTCCACAATGTCTTTTCCCCTTAGTATTTTAAAATTTTGTGGTTATTTCCCTACATAAGTTATCCCAGGCTTTTCTATGCCATACAGCTTTCCATATTAGCTGACAAACACTTTGATTTTTTTTTGCCCGACAACTATCACAGTCTCCAATCCCTAAGTAAAACAATTTCATTTTTAACTAGTCTCATACCTTCTGGGCATAGAGACACTCCCTGTGTTGCTTGATGGCACTTAACTGAGGTTCAAAAAGAGAACAATAATGTCAACATTACAAAAATGATATTCACATCTGCTTTGTTTTTCAGCAAAATAATGTTTATTCTTGTAAGTGGGTTCAAACACATTTTGAAAGGTCAAAACTTGTTCCACAGTGTTCAGGCATTTTCTGAAGCATTCAACCCATCATCAGCTTAACTCTGACCAGATGCTTTTCTAGAATTCATTTAAATTACTGCTTCCTAATAATTTTATGAAAACACACTGAACTGCAAAATTTTAGATGACTGTATTTTATTTTACTTTGGCACTGTTTATTGAAGGTCTGAGCATCAGTACTTTCACAATTCAAGATTTTAAGGACTCAGGATGTAATATGACAGCTAATGTCCTGAACAACAACTTTTTACAGAACACTTATTCAGAAGATAGGAAATTAATTTCTTAAATAGGTGGGCAAGAGGTACTAACAAATTACCTCCTCTCATGCTTTTATGCTTATAGGGTATAATCATTATGCCAGAATACAATACTAAGGGTTATAGATGTTGAAGCAATAGGCATCATTTGAGGTTAAAAATCAGACACACTAGTTTGGTCTGGAATTAAGGCTGGTGAAACATAAACACATTTAGTCTTTTTCTCTTATAGTGAGAAATATTCCTTAGATATGAATAGCCATCTATGATTTGTTCAATGTATCTTTTTCTTTCAAGATCAACACTGCAAAAAAAAAAGAAACTCATTTCTTCCCTTAATGCTTCCTATGTCTTTCAGAACCTAATGTATTTTCTAATCACATTACAATGAGTTTGTTTTCTAAATGAATCTCCAACAGAGATTTCATTCAGACTTACCAGTCTCTCATCTTTCAGATGCAGACTCAGGATGTTGAGATTTTGAAAAGATTCAGTGGCAATGTGTCGCCACAACAGCAATGGATCTGCTATTTTACTCTTTGGCACATCTGTGCTATGTATTATTTTTTATTCCCTTCCCTTACCTACATATTCGAACATTTTCAAAGGCAGAACAGGTGTCTGCTTTCTTCCAAACAAGCATATTCTGGGAGGTCACCTTTCACATTACTTTTTTGTGCAACTCAAGATCTTAATTATTTTCTTCTTTCTTTTATAACTCTGACTTAATAGTAATGAAATCAACCATTACTGTAGTTTTATTTTTCATAGTTTTTCTGCAATACACAGTTCACAGATAAAAGCAAGCAAGATCCTTCCTTCCATATGACATGAATTGACAATATTGACTTTTGAAGTCCACTGGTCTCTTCTATATTGTATAGGTCACAACTTCCAAATATGATAGCCAGAACTGGATAATGGGACGGAGTGCAAGGACACCATCTCCTTATTGCTTCCCTGTAATGCCTCCCCAGAGTGTGAGATATTAGTTGCTGCAGGTAGGAATTAAATACTCACAAACTTTTCCCAGGCTCACTGTAAGTAAACGGTTTGCAGGGCTCCTGTGTTCATTTGCTCACCCTCAAAACAGAAATTTCCAGCATAGTCTTGAAAGGAACACCTATAAAATATAAATGACTTTCTGAAAATTTAGTTTTATGTTTATCTGAAGGATACCAGCCCCAGTCACAGAGGGCATCACACCATGTCAGTGATAATACAATTATATTGAAATACAAATACTTATCTAATGTGATTTATATTGATAAACTATACTATATTGTAGTTTGAGCTGAACATTATGGCTTTTACATGAAAAAATGTGTTCTTTATATCTATTGAATTAAGACAGTAAGTATATGAAGTACAGTTTGATTTGAATTTATAAAGTCCTCCAAAATTATGTTGGAAAAATAATTTTGTAAGCATTTTCTGTAGTTCTTCAAAGGCAGCTACTACCAATACTGTTGCTTGATAAAATTGTTATACGTACTCTGAAGTAAACTATTATGAACACATCTATTGACGAAACAGCATTCATTAAAACTGGATATGCTCTTAGCTGGAAATTATACTTCACCATCTAGTCATTTTTCCAAAATAATATATACCTTATAATAAGGTGTTAACAAGGCAAACAGTACCAAAACAGTCACCTTCTATGGACAAAATATGAATGAAACAGATCATCTACAAAGAAATATATATCAATAAAATGGGTACTATCTGCAGTTATTACTTACTGCCATCCAGATTCATACGCTGTATTCTTACTATTCACATGTTGAATCTTCTCTTCTTCAATGTTGATTTAGATTCTCAAATGTTGATTTAGAAAGAAAATTATTAACTTAGAAGTAGTCAGCAGAATGCATTATATAAATCCCTCAATGTAGTGATATGAAGATATTGAAGTAGTTTTTGCTTACTTAGCAGCACAGTAGAGACAGACCAACAAGTCAAAATACAGATTTAAATGTATGTACCAGATGCTCAGCTGATACAAAAAGATGGTGTCTTCCTCACATCCAGCTCAGCTGCACAGCATTGTACATGGTAGCCTTCTATCCCAGTGTTTCTGATCCACATCAGGACTGGCAAAGGCTGCTCAGTTTGTATGAAGAATTTTAATAAAAAATAACTGAAGAAAAAGTTTATACTCTGGTGTGTTTGAGTGATTTGGGGATGAATCATGATGTATGGTTTTACTGAATGCTGTCACGAAGTCCTATCATTGGCTGGGAGGGGCAGTAGTATGTGTGCTCCAAAACCACTGAGTAGTTAACAGGTGTGTGATTCTCCTTTCCTCCACATTTTGTCATTGCTGAGTCCAGCCCTCTGTATTAAGAGAGCAGAGAAAAGACAAAAGGAACTGTGTCCTGCCATTTAGTTTTTCTTGGGCATTGCTCTCAGAGGAGAGCTGCAACAGGATCAGGTACACAGGTTTTGAAGGACATGGCATGACAACAGCAAATGAGGAAGCATTACAATTCCTATAAGCAGCTTGTTTTATATAGTAATTACCTGCTTAAGCCAAGCTGCTTTTTTGTCTGATGTTCCTTGTTTTGCAAATTAGAACTGGTTTTCATTCGTGAGTGACCAGTTGCCTACTCAGACATCCACCTGTGTTTCTCCTGCTACACCCACAGATACTGAACAGAAGGTTCACAAAGCAAAAAGAGAATATTTAGATGACAACATTTTACTGCTTTTTGTATGTTAAAATACTGAATGAATAATGACTGCTTACCTGGCAACCTGCCATTATGAATACTAGCAACATATTTTGTTTTTATATAGGTCACAATACTGAGAAGTGTTATCCTTGTAAGCTCTAACCTTTCTGTTTCTGGACACTTTGTGACTCACTGTACCTTTTGTTATTCAAGAGAATGTTCCAAAAGTTATTATCATCACAACAAATACACATAGCTGTTTAGAATACATTGAGAATATATGATTAAATTTTAACCAGATTTCATTTTTACAAGCATTTCAGCTGACTTTTGTTCTGACTCTTACATATTAAGGCTTTTTTTACTTGTAGAATGTATTTTAGCACTTAAGGGATTCCAACACAGTTGGTTAATTATAATTTAAAAATAAAGGTGAAGTCCTTGAAAACAACCAACATACACAGGAAACTATGAGACCCTCAAGATATCATTTCGTTTTCTTCCTGCTCAAAGGCAGAATCAATCACGCTATTGTCAGCCTTGACAGATGCAAGTCTGCTTTGGTTTTAAGCCTTCCAGTTGTGTGTGCAGAGCTCTCTGGCTTTCTCATCCCTTGCTTTGCTGTTCTTCGAAATGTAACTTTTTCCACCAGTGGTTTAAGGCTACTCTCTCTTGTTCTGCCTGCCACAGGCCCAGAAACAAGGGGCAAGCAAAGTCTGACTTGTGTCTCCAATCAGTGTTTTTGTACCCTATCTGTTCCTTAGCCAGAACACTGGGCCCCTGCTTAGGGGTTCCTACCATCTATCCCTGAAACTCTAGGCATGAAAAATGCAGTAAATGTAAAATACTTGTCATCCAATTTGCCAGGAATTATTCACCATTATGATTGCTGAATAAATGCTAATACTGCAATTAGATATCCCCATTTAAACATCTCAGCATTGGAAGGGATTATAAAACTTCTGAGACCACAGCACAATATAGTGGAAAGAAAGGTGTCAAATATTCATACTTTTGTTTTACATAAAGATGTGTGCATATCTATATAGTGCTTTCCCATTTGCAAACTGGCACGTTTATTTAATGGATTATCACATGCATTAAGTTGGGCCAATAACATTGACTTTTTTCACCAGCAAGACAGTGTTTCAGGCATCTCAAATATCTGCTCTCCCCCAGCCAAAAACCCCCAACAGCTGCAAACATAAATCTTGGAGTCAGCAAATTAAAAAATAGACACTTTGTTACACCACAGCATTTCCCTCGACTTTCTCTGTGGTATCATTTAAAGCCTGCTTTCTAAAACTGAAGTTGAGCAAATGAATCCTTCTGTCCTCACTTTCAGTTGTCAGCAGTGCTTCAGTGTGAGATGAAATAAATTGCCAGTCTCTTTCATCTTCTATAATCAGCTCTGCACAGCTGAGTACACCCACAGCCCTGCAAGCTGCCTCTGCCATCACTAATTCTGTGTGTAATGGGAAGTCTTTGTTAGTGCCATGTTTCTAAAGTTCTACACAGGAGAGGGTTTTATTATTTTTATTTCTCCCTTTTTCTCCTGTTCACTCTTCTCTAACTGATAAGCTATTGTACTGTCCATTTTCTGCAGGAGAAAGCTTTTAGGTGGGCATGTTATTTTCAAAATGTGCTTGATGTAGGGTGCTTCTGTTCCAATGGGTCACACCATCACTGATATCAAAACTTTGCAGTATAATACTTATACATTGGTAATTGTTTGAAGAAGGCTTCAACCAGTTTAACAGCAAGACTAAACATTTCATTTTGCAGAAGTGTGAAAGCGTTAAATTTATTGCTGCTACATCAGTGCAGGGCTTTATGGAGATTAACTTATCATAGGCTATTTTTGTTTTTTCACCATATTTGCCCTTCTCAAGAACAGTACAAAAGGCATTAGGCAAGGGAAGATCAATGTCTCTAAACCTGCAGGTGCCCTAGAATTCCAGGCTGTTACCTTGTGTGAAAGTAATCCTTAGGTTAGTGAGAAGCAATCAATTGAAAATCTTTCACTAAACATACAGAGATGTGGAGATAGACTGGGCCAGGTGGTGGGTAACACAGATGTAGCATCCTAGCTTCCTGGTCATCAGCTCAAACTAAGGGCAGGTCAACAGTCCTAGCAGACACATTGAGAGAATCATCTTACCTGCCACTCTTGCTGGCAATTCCCTGTGAGTGTGGGGAAGACTTATTTGTCACAAAAACTGAATTATGTTATGCTCTTTCCTTCCCAGAGTTAGGCCTTGAAGGACAAAACAGTAGAATCTTTGATATTTGAATGCTACTTTCTACAACCAGGCTAAGGACTGAAGTTTTCAGTCCCTTAAGCTATCCTGGTATGCATTAGATAAAGGTAAAAATAAGTACAGCATGTCATCTCAGTAACCAACAAGTTGAAGCAGTCCACTAAAAGGAAAATAAGTCAGAGCAAAAGATCAACTTTTCCCAGAATTTTTACTTAAAGCAAGACTTTTTCTACATATTAAAAAAATGTCATTAGTAGAAGACTAAAATTTGTCCACTGCCTGGTTTCTCATGGGCTGACATGTTCTATGCAAATGAGCACATTCATTAAGTAGTGCGACCTAGAAGGAGGAGCCATTTTACCATAAAATGGTAGTAATAATAATGGCCGATAATGGCAGAAGCAGAATACCTCACTACCCCACAGAATTTGATTATTCCAAGATATGAAAAACAAACAATTTTAATAAAAATTATTTTTAAAGCTCTTTATTAATGCTTTTATAATTACTTACTCATGAGGAAATTCATATTTTAGCATTTGATTGAGAGAAAGCTGACAATTAAAAAAGCAGATATCATGATGAAAGTCTGTTAAAGACCACCTAACCAGGATGAAGAGGCTGAAATATCCTATAAGCAGCTGCAAAATTCTCACAATAGCTGGCCCTTGTTCTTGGGGGGAACTTCAATGTACCAGATGTATGCTGGAAATACAGTACAGCAGAGAGGAAACAGTCCAGGATATTCCAGGGCTATGTGGAAGGTAACTTCTCAACACAGCTGGTGAGTGAGCCAGCTAAGGAGTGCGCTCCACTAGATCTGTTCTTTGTGAAAGGATTTGGACCCGTGAATGGTAGAATCACGGATACATTTAAGATGGAAAAGACCTTTAAAGGGATGGTGACCCAGCCACCTCCCTGGTCAGCCTGTTCCAGTGTATGATAACACCTTCAGAGAAGAAATTTTTCTTAATAGCCAATCTAACTTTCCCCCAGTGCAACTTAAGGCCTTTGCCTTCTGTCCTATGGCTTGTTACGTGCAAGAGAATGACCTCCCTCTTTCTACAGCCTCCTCTCTGGTAGATGTAGGAAGCAATACAGTCTCCCCTGAACCTCCTTCTCTCCTGGCTAAACACTTCCAGTTGCCTCTGCTGATCCTAATAAGACTTGCACTTTAGATCCTTCACCGACTTCACTGCCCTGTTTTGGACACAATACAGCACCATCCTTGGAAATATTTAGAATAGTGTAAGCATAGCACTTAAAGATATGGTTTAGTGTTAGATTGGCAGTGCTGGGTTAACGTTTGGACTTCATAATCTTAGAGGTCTTTTCCAACCTATATGGTCATGTGATCAAGGTTATTGTGTAGCAAGCATTGTATAGAGCAAGGTTTATTTATTATTCTACCTTTTAAAAATGTTTTAAGAGGCAATAAAATTTCTCCCCGTTTTCAGTCTTGGAGTCACAGCTGAAAGTGCTGTTATGTTTTAAATTACATATTTACTGTTGACCTCTAAATTGCCTGGTTGATCTTTGGGCACAAAGGGAAGAAAAGGCATGCATTTTTTCCAATATTTGTGTATCATCAGCACACTGGCTTCCACTCTTCCCAGCGATGAGGAGTGTAGCAGGCAGCCACTGTGCTCTTAGAACTATTGGAACAGGGAAAAGCAGGTTTCTGATAGGTCTTATTCTGAGCTTACTGACGATTTCTGAAGAACACATTTTACCCCCTGGCTCTGATGATTCTATGGCATGTACATTCTCACTCAGCTATGTTGAACCACACTACAGAAGACACGCCACTACAACATCGTTTCCAGAGAATTTTCTTTTGCATGAATGCTACAAGCCTGGTGTTTTAAATTTAAGGTGAATGGACACCCCATGGAAAAATATTTTTAGTTTAAGGACCACTATGTCTTTACATAGCCTGTCAAGTATTTACAAGTATCGCATTAACAAAAAAGTACATGTGAAATACCACTCCATTTTAAAATCACTTATAGATCAGAATAATATCTTGTTAATATTTCATAGTTATAAGCATGCAAAGTGGTAGAAATTCTTGTAGCTATATTTTAAGACAAAATTATACATAGCAAAGAGAATACTTAACTGCAATGTATGTCGGAACGAAAAGCCACATTTGAATTTTGTTGTTCATAAGAGGCCAGAACAAAATTCCCAGAGTTGAACTTCCTTGAATTTTGGAGTATTTTGAATCTAAATTAGAAACAGTGATGATGAGTCCATTTATAATGGCATGAAAAGTTAACTATAGGTAACACAATGATACAAATAAAGTGTAAGGAAATTACAAATAAAGTAAATAAATTTAAAAAATTCAGACCATTGCATAGAGAATTTTAAATTTTTCACCACAAGTTTGTCTTGCCTGTTGTTCGATTAGCTGTAATTCTCTTTCTAGAAATCACTATCACAGGTTTAAATATTACACCTGTGAATATTGAAAAAGAGAAGTATAATAATAACAGAATTTACATGTCTCAGAAAATGAATAATTGGCATTTATTTCTGAATCCTTCTGTGCTTTTAGAAGGTTGTTGCTTGCTCTCAATGACAAAATCTAGCAAAGGTCAGAGACTCAATCCACAGGCTTGAATAATCCTGGAAAAGAGGGCTGAAAAAAGGAGCACTCTGTCATTTTCAAGCCATGTTTAATGGGAACTGAGCATGTAGGTGTGAAGGCTCCAGGGCTCAACTCCTGCCTGTGGCTGCTCACAGGATGTGATGATCCTCTACCCAAGGGTCAGGGAGATCCAGCCAACATGCAAGTACAGATCCAGTCACATAATTTTTCTGTTACTGTGAACTTGCCTCTCAAAAACACAAGGCATACAAACAAAAAACACAAGAAAACTAAACCAAACAATAAAACTGAAAAACCCCCAAACTCAAAACCACAAGCTAAAAAAAATACCACCACCCACAACAAAAAGACAAGCAAATAACTGAAATGAAAAAAAAAAAAGAAAAACAAAAAGAAGAAAGAAGGCCCTATTTATGGCTGTGAAGGACAGAATGTTGGTGTCCACAGCAACATATCACAAACATATCCTTCTTCCTTTGACTGATAAACAACCACCTACCTGCTTTTGGAAAAGTTATTAAGGTCCATCAGGTAGGAGCTAGATTGCAACTGTATTGTTTCTGTCAAAATTTAGTTACATTCAAGCAATCTTTCCAACCACTAGGGAAAAGAAAGTCAGGATAGCATTTACCTGGAAGTGAATGAAATCATCACCTTTCTCCCAAAACAGGAAGTTTACCAGTATCTGGGGTAAATGACAACTTTCTTTGCACAAAAATCTAGTTGCTTCAGGCTATCTACTATAACAAATATTAAATCAAACCCATACGCATAACATGACAAAGACATGTATGCAGTGGCTACATTATTGCTGCTGTTGAAATACTTAAAAAACCTGCTGCAAAGGTGTTTTTTAAGCTTGATCACAGATGTATTTGAAAAGCTTAAAGCAAAATTTAGAAGCAGTATTGCTATGTATTACAGTTAAGACAAATTAGAACATTAAATATTAGTAGGGGATATAGCCTAGTGCCAGTATTTGTTCTTTGCATAACACTAATTTCTAATGAATAATTTTGTTAGTTAAAATAAGCAGTTTAATACTCAGAAAATGATTATGTTCTAGATTTTTTTTCCAAATACTGATCTGTCTCATTCTAACGTCTGTTTTCTATGAAAAAAGCCTCTTTATAAACCATGTGAATTGAATTTAGCTTGTCTTAATATGGTTTACTAAAGAGCAATACACTTTGTATAGCAATAATATCCAGCTAAATGAATATTTAATAGCTGGAGCTGGGATCTAAGTAGATTAAATTAAAGGAATTCAATGAACAGGTGCATAGTTAGATCTTGGCACATTAAATGTCAGTAAACATGGCATTTGCTTTACTGGCTTTTCTAGGTGTATTTGTGTTTAGAAAGAAGGGTTAATTTTCGCAAAACGTGTTTTATAATCATCACAGCAGCAGACTGGTAGAAGCTTCTTTCTTACCTTTCTTTTGTATAAATAACTATTATATTTTATTGCTGTTTCATGTGTTTGACAGTGGTTTTCCTTTTGAAGTCAAAAGAAACTTTCTTATCAGCTACAGCTGGCACAAGGTTAAGACCACTGACAGAGAAATTTGCTTTCCGTCTTATATTCCCATTACCAGTAATACATAGCATATGGGTGAAAGAGACACAAGAGGCAACCAATACTTTTGGACAATGCAGAGTATCACAACCTTTACATATTGTACATTAAATTCACATTATATCCAGCAGCCAAGGAGAACATTAAATATGTTGATATCACAAGTTCATAATATCCTTTCTCCCAAGGTGCTGATACGATTTTATCCTAGGCATATTTGTACAGTTCTAGACAGAACTGAGGCTTTATTAATGGTCACTTACTAAATTTCTGAGGTTCCAAGTGCTCTGCAAGGCAGAGTTCACAGACTGGCCGAATCCTGCAAACTCTGCAGGGAGTCTACAGAATGAGGTGCATGTTATCACAAAGAAAATCTTTTACAAAGTACCTTTTTAAATTTTTTTTCCCTAATTGTTCCTGTATGTTCCTCACTATAGTGTTGACAGTCTTTGTTATATTCACTAGGTTTTTACTGAGGGAAATATCTTAAGCACATTAATATATCCACGTACTGGAAAAACTAATTCCATAGCCAGTGATTTCCATCTCAGAGAAATAAAAGTTTACAAAGCTTCATCTGAATCCCAGTCTGAACTTCCTGATAGTTTAAGACTTTTTAGAATTAACATTTTTGCACCATTTATTACATAAATGGAATGCAAGTGCAATTCTTGGAACCAGACCTACACATACATCCAAGTTTTCTGTATTTGGTTCTTGATGTAATTGCTGTTGAGGCCAATGGGAGACATTCCACTGACTTCACAAAAAATACATCATGCTGTTGGCTGAAAAAACATGTACACAGAGGAATTCACCCTACTACTAATTATAATAAGCATGTTTTAAAATTTTGCTTACAACGTTTTCCATTAAGAATAAAAGCTAACAAAGCGAAATGTTCTTTTGAATATGAATTCTGTCTTGACAATATATTGCAAAGACTTTTCTCATGATAAATTAAAAAGATCACATGAAATACATATGCTCATTTATTATACACATACTGTTAAGATTTGTGAAAGAAAAAAATGTATCGCTCAAAAAACTCACAAAAAACACTTGATTATTCTGAGTTTAGATGGTGATGGGAAAACACTAATTTATATATAGTTTAGATCAAAATAATTGACACAAACTGAGATTGCATTCCGTGTTAATTTTAGAGATTACAACTATATACAGAACTCCTGGGAGCATGAAAGCTAGTTAGTTTTTTATTCTGTAAATTATTAGTGAAAAAGCATGGCTAAGATTTTTTGCATCTAACAATATTTTGTTTTACTAAGAAACAGTGAAAATTTCCATAGAACATTAAAAAGAAAAGAATTCTAAAAGAAAAAACTCCACTATGAAAACAAACTATCCACAAGTGCTGTCTTGCTTAAGTTAACAAGTTCCAACAACTGTTAATTTTGTCTGGTTCCTTGGTGGAAGGTTTATACTGCAAACACATTCCCAGTTATGTTGTAATCCATCTGAAAAGTGGCATGATATCAACACTCCTGCAGTCAGGGCCAAGTCTGTGATTATGAGCGTAAGAGAAGTATATCAAAAAAGAAACAAATCTTGGTTCCTGCAGTTCAAAAACTGGTCCCATTAGAGCAGAAGGAGTTTATTTTGATTTTATGTTTTGGTAAGAAAAACTGACATGAGTTTGTTTGTGTCTATTTGGCTTCTACCAGATGGAAAGGTTTACTCATCAGAGGCAGCTGTTTTAGCAAATTACCTCACTCTGGTATAATGACTGAATTACAACATGCTATTGAAGAAAATCCTTTCATTTCCCAGTGAGATCATGATAACTAGAAACAATTTCAATAAGATTTTTTTATTTACTTTGGAAAGGATTCAGTTGGAAAGACTAGTGATACAATGATGTATTTCTTTTGTTCATATTTCTTTTTTATATGTATTAACCACTTGGGTTTCTAATGCATCTATAATTTTCTCTGGAGTGATATATTTTGTATTAAAAAATATAACTGCAATCACACTGGGAAGGAAGTTACTCTATATAAAATATTTCTTACTGAAAAAACTATTGCAAAACTCACAAAGATTTCATTCTTTGCCTTTATACAACTACTTTTGCTTACATGATTAAAATAATTACAAGAGAAAATGTAAAACAACATTGATAGCTTAAGCTGCATACACGTGGCATCCAGAACAGTTATTTGAAGAGACAAACATTTTTGGGAGAGGTTAAGAGAAGTAGACTGTGCTGATTTGAAGAGCTGAAGTAGAATAACCCACAATTTCACCATGTCAATTTCATTGCTGTAACATTTTCTAGAAACAGGATTAACATGTTGGAGTAAAGTACCACAAAACCGTGGCATTTGGAAGGCTCTTAGTCCCCTGGTCACAGAGGTGCCTTAGGAGGTCTAGTAAAAATTGGCTGTGACGTGCTCTGGCAGAATCTGTACTTCCTGTGGCTGCTGAAACTACAGCTGCCCAGCACTTGTATTTGTAGAGGCAATGTCAGTTTTGTCAGCCTTTTTTTTACCCCAGCTCCATTTTGAGATATTTGTTACAGGCTGAACTTGCAAAATGAGACCTGAACTGCATACACAAAAGGTTTTCCTTGTTCCTAAATTGGCCTGAGTGTTCTTCCAAGCAAATGCGATTGTAGAAGCAACACCCTTCGCAGCACCTGCCCCTTTGACCAGTGAGCTTAAAAAGCAAAATTCTTGTGGATTCCTTTCTGATCAAGCTGTTTCTTTCAATCATCTTTCTTTTGACTATTGGAGTGGAAGATGAAGCTTCATTGCTTTTCATGAATATTTTAGGACACATTTACAGCGATTGACCAGACGTTAATCCTTTATGAGCCCCGGGCCTCTTAAAGATCCACTTTCCTATGACAGACACTTGCAAGGTACTTGGTAAAAAAAGATTACAATTGACATAGAAAAATATGTTCCCCTCACTAGTTTATAAGGGTTGAAATGAGCAGCAACAGCCTACCTAACAGCATTAGAGACTTCATTGCAATACAGCTTGACTCTGTTTATGACACCTGGTCACGGGAAGGGCACTGTACACACTACAGCATTATTTTAGGACCTTCTGGAGAGGATATAATACTTCAGCATGGTTAGCCAGTTCTATGGTTGCACAGTTCATTGATCTCGGACAGCCTCTGTGGGCCAGCAGTCACAGCAGCAAATTTAGTCTAGACAGAGCTCTTTACTTTTATGACTGCAAGTGTATACTTTGAATGGACAACTTCACTGAGCTGATTCACAGTGAAGCCCACATTGTATTTTCAGAAGCACTGACCGACGCAAAAGCTAACAGTAATTTAAAACTCCTTCTACCATACATAGTTGTCTTTCATTTTATTTCTTACAGACTGTCCATTTTTTGTATGGTATTGTGAACTTCTTTACAGTTTCCTTCACCAGTGAATCACTTCAGCACTTGTGCCATCTGCTGTGCAAACTTTCATCGTATATTTATTATCTCTATGAATAACAATTTCTCATTATTATAATATTGCTTATTATTAATAAGAAATTCAAGTTCCACTGTCTTTTTTTGGCAGATCAAAATTTTGATTATGAAAATTTTGAAAAGCCATTTCTTCTTCTTCTTCTTCTTCTTCTTCTTCTTCTTCTTCTTCTTCTTCTTCTTCTTCTTCTTCTTCTTCTTCTTCTTCTTCTTCTTCTTCTTCTTCTTCTTCTATTAGCTTCTTATTCAGAATACACAACATTTACACAGTTATCATATTCTGAATATGCAGTATAGGGTACATTCAATTAGCACTGTGTAGCAATATATATATTTGTGCCTCATACTTGTATCTGGATACTCAGCAGTAAAGTTCGTATTTTCTTAACATAATTCACATATTCTGAAACATAGGAAGCATTATAAAAATTCTGTGTATTTATTGATAGTAAAGATCATAATCAGGTACAATGGGAGTTTTTTTCAGGAATATGTTATTCTATTCCCAAATCAGAGAAAATCTTCATGATTATCCTCTAGTCCACCTGAGAAACAAGCTCAGTTTAATAGCTTGTTTTTCCCTAAGCGTACATTAGGGATTTATTAACCTGCAATGTTTCCTTCTTTTTGTCACCAAGCATATCATTTGGGGAAGGATCTTTAGATAGTAGCAGCACATGAGAAATCTGCTGGAAACTTACATGATGGAAACTTACACTCCAGATATAACTTGGTTTTGGCTGGGCTCTGGCAGGGGGGAGGCTGGTGTGTGGGGAGGCAGGATTGACAAGTTATAGACAGAAAAGTGAGCTGCTATCAGGGAAGCTGCCAGGAGCCGGGGGGGGAACCGTGCTAGGAAGAGCTCCTGGGAGTGAACTCTGGTGGTGATTGCCTGAGCTGCTGGCTCTGGCCCCTTGTAAAGGCAGGCAATCCTGGAAACAGCCAGTCATCCAAAGAGTCCACAGAGCTACTGTGTCACATTCCCCATCTTCCACCAGCCATAACAACACTTTCCAACACTCCATGGAAAAATTAAAATCTTTATTATAGAACCAAAGCAGCAGAAGCTATAAAGTGTCACAGGAAATGAAGCAGAAAAGAACAAGGACACTTTTAATGTACTATATCCATGAAGTAGTAGGAAGTTAACAGATTACTTTAGAAGACACATTACACCACAGAGGAAGACAAAACAACTGCAATAGGCCTTCCAGTATGATCTTGGGAAAATTTTTTCCTGAAGACATATTTGTCAAAATATATGTGCAAATAATACCAAGATGGAAACCTTGTTCTTGAGCCACGTTCAAATCTGGTAGCTCTCTTCCTCACAGTGCCCAGGTTCAACAGATATTTTGTGAATGGGTGAAAGGAATTCTTTACACATATTTTAAATATTCATGTGTGTATAGTGATTGCTTGGAAATTCCCATTTGATGATGGAATAGGATCTGCCCAATGATGAATGAGTTTCCAGGCAAACCAGCAAACACTGACAACTGAGAAATAAACTAATTTTTTAAGGTCTTATGGTCCTTGGTTACTGTTCACAGAGACAGCAAAACATACTGCTCTCATTAAAAAATCTACATATTATTTATTCACTATGGCATGTGGGATGATAACTTTTCAAAAAGGAGTTTAGTAGAATTCATTTAACACAGGCAAAGCGAGAGAATTTTTTCTCTTCCTTCCTAAAAGTGACTAAATTATATTCCACAAAAATGAAGAACTTTCTATCAAAGATAAATTGAGTGTTTCAGACTGAACTGTCATAATTAATTTCCAAATGTTTATTAAAGTTTATTAGTAAGAAGGAATAAATGTGATTAGAAATAGAGTTTATTTGTAACTGGAAAGTGAATAAAGGAGTATTAAACTGTAAAAACACAGTGTTTTCTTGAAAAGACACTCACTGCCTTCCAAGAGATTCCAGAATACTGAATAACAGACAAACTGGAAATATCTGGATGAGACAAAGGACTTTCAAATGTGTGAGGTTTTCATTTTATTAACCAAAGCACATGTAACTAATCTTGGAACCCAGATAACTATTCTTTTCCAAGCAATTAGTCCTGCTTCATTAATATGCTGCTTAACATTTGCTTAGGACTTTCTTTTGATTTTTTTTTCCTTCATGAGTGGAGTATATTTTGTATTTTTTAAAAAGATAATTAGAATCGATTGCATGCATTAAATCTGGGAACATCTACAGGAAGGCATTCCAGAAGGCAAGAGATTGACATTCGACCTTGAAGCGTTGGAGAAGTCATAGACATTTGGACTGAGACATAAGAGTCCCAATTTCCCTTGGATATTACCAAGAAGAGATAGATTTGGCACTGCAAGCAAGAAAAGCTTATCCAGGATGCTCATTAAACTTGCACCTTCCTGTGGCTCTCTAATTTTGTAGAAAAAAATGTAAGGCAACAGTAACATAAATGAATCAGAGTGATCTTGCAGCATCATAATATATAATTTGGAGAATTCTGTATTATTTTATTGAGTTACCAGAAATTACATTGTTCCATCCCTATTCTAAATTAATTAAACAGGCATTCTTATGAGTCCTGATATCAGCTAAAAATGTGATTTTATTTGTTTTCTTAATGGAATTCAGTAGTTGTCATTCTGTCTTGATCTTCTTGGGGTCTGTTAATGGGACTTGGTATGACAGAAGGTATGAAGGTGATGGCATTTCCCATCAGCCAGTTGAAGACCTCATTGTGTTCATCAAGCTGTGGGACAGAAGCCTGGATGAGTCTTTGCTTCACAGCACCTAAAGCCAGAGGACTTTTTCAGATCTCATCTGCCATGATGGTAATTAAATCTTAACAAGTCAAATAACATAATTTATATCAAAGCTTTTCAGACCAATGCAGAGAAAGTGTGAGAAATTGAGGTACCACTCCCAAAGTCTTTTGACAGTAAAGGAGCAAGGTCAGAGAGGCAGCTATAGTCAGAAGTTGCAATTTATCTCTTCGCCCTATAAAAGATAGATGCATCCAAAAACTTTCCCAAATATACAGTACTTTTCTCCTTGTCTGATTTTTAAGTGACCTTTGATTTGACACTACACACAGGACCCAAACAGGCTGGAGTCTGGAGAGATCAATCTCTCTGCTATGAGAGAGAGGTAGTAGCTCCATTTAATATTTAACAAAGAGTGATTTTTGATGAAGGAGGAAGTGAAAAGAAAGCAACAGAGCTATTGGAATGCCTCATCAAGAGGTCTTTCAAACCAAATTTCCTTGTTTCATTTTATCAGGCAGTAGCTGGACCCATTCCCTCCCTTTTCAGAGATAAAGAGCTTTTATTGATAAATTCCAAAAGTCTGCAGTTCTATTACCAGTACCACCAAAAATTCAGAGCAAATAGTTGCTTAATACCATGCATGCCACTGAAGAAAATGGACAAATCTATAAGTTCTGACTCATCTGTCTCTCTTGGATTCAGCTGAGGCATTTCTGTTACTATGGCTTGTTCTACTATGTGAGCTTTGAACTAGGGCAGCTGAGGAACCAGTACATATTCACATCTGCCATGTCCACTTCAGGGCAGTAACCTTTGGCAGCAGCACAAAGGGACAGCTGAGAGCAATAACCTTGTAAATATCCCCATTACAACTTGCCAGAAACTGTGAGTCAGAGTCCCTGACATGAACATGTTATCCGGAAGATGATGGAAGATTTGTGATGCATTTTATTCATGTCTCAAAATAACATCTCATCTTTCTCTAGTCTGTGTGCTTCCTGGCTCCCACAGGCACATCATTTCTCATTGTTTCTTTCCTTCACACTGCCACTGCAACTAATCCACCTGGAGCAAAATCCTGCTCATTTTTGTTGCCAATCCAGCTGATCAGCACACTACTGAGGGTTACTTTCCTTTTTTTTTTTTCCTGAAGTGTAGTTAACTGGATAAACCCTCTGCCCAGCAGCATTGCAATTGACAGCCATTTCTCAGAGGCAGTCTCCCTCCCTCAGCGTGCTGAATCATTACACAAGCTAAACTCATCAAGTGCGAGGGCCAGGCCAAAAACAGAGCCCCAGGCTTCTTGAAATGCTAGCCGATGTGTTAAGCAGCTAAGCACTCAGCGTGCCTGCCCTGCGCTGTATCTACAGCAACGCTGTGACCATCTCGTGGGGCTCTCTGTAAGTGATCTGCTGCTTCCTAACTGATGTGCCTTGGTACAGTATAATCATGAATCCATAACAATAGCTCTGTACCGAATATTACTTGTCTAATCAGATATTTTATTAGTAGAGTATACTTGATGCTAACATTTCATTTGCCTCTTTTGCCCTGTAGAAATCCTGCTGCTGAGGCAATGGATAGTTATAAAGCTAATGGTCTTTCTCAAACTCCCCTTCTGAGAGGGAAAGAGAGAGAAAAAAATCATAGTAATCTCCAGCCTTTCATGTTAAAATAGACAGAAAACAAGAATCACTCAAAAATTATGTGCCAAGCAGCCTGTATTAATATTTATGTTAACATTAATATTGATAAGAGTGCACCTTATGCTTTGTTGTCTATCCCCAGCATCCCTAAGTCCCCTGTTATTGAAGCTAGTAGCCATTACCTCACATCTCCCTCTGTACACAAAGCTTCAAACAGCCTTGGCAGGGCTCCAGCTCACTTACGCTTAAATGGACACTCAAGCTCCGACGGACACACAGCTAAATAGAGGCCAATAATTCAATACAGTATGACTGTACTGGGGCTTCTAGTAAATCCATCAGGCAGTAAATATCATCTGAAGCCAATGCAAGCTTTTATCTTTCCAATTTTGTGTATGTCTGTGTGAAGCCCAGGCATTCAGCGAATCATGTAATTTATTCTGCAGTGCAGAGCCTGGGCTGTCTCAGACATCATATTGACTTTTTTTCCATCTGTCAGGGGCAGTCACTGCTACGCTTTTGTGCAAAAGCATCATATTGCATTTATTTATTTATTTATTTATTTATTTAATCCACTTTCTAGTGCAATTCGGCAAGGACACATTTTTGCAGATCAACAAATACTAAGAAAAGCATCTGAATATCATTACAACAGCATGTTAAACATTTGTCCTAACCAGTTTGTTAAATCAGCAAATGCACTTCCAGCAAATGCTTGTAATGGCTCAGAAAAGGCTCCCTACTGCAATGTTTTATTAAGCCTCAAATATGCCCTGTTATTTTCTTTTGCTCTTTAGGTCGAGATGCCAGTATGATGTAAATAATACCAAACAGCTGGGCTTACTGACTTGTGCTCTGTATTTGAGAGTGGATGAAATAAATAAAAAAAAAATAGCATAAATCAGGCTACTGTTCTCTCCCAGAACTATAGGGGAAAAAAACTGCCCTTTCAGGGAAAAGGAATATGTGTACTCCATGAAAGCAGCTGGGCTGGCCTGAACCTTCATCCCAGGAGTGGGATGTGACATCAGTGCCAACTTCATTCTCAGGGTTTCCCTGTATACTGCGAGAGGTGACAGATGAAAAGCACTAAGTCTAGCACTTAAAGCTAGCATTTGCTAGCACTGAAGGACTGTTCTGCCTGAGAGATACAAAGCCAAAAGGCCTTGGCCAGGAGGTTCAAGGTCAAACGACAACTGTAGAAACCTTGTGACAGCATGACTTATTTTAGCAGCTGGACCATATATACACGTCTATGTTATGTCAAAGGAATTAGTCAAATATCTCATCTTCCTAGCTAACTTTTATTTTCAAGGAGACAAATGAGACTTAACTAGCTGTCTACTTCAAGAAATAGGTCTTCTTTCAGAAAAATTCACCCATTACATATATATACTTTTTTTCTTTTTTTCCCAAATTTCCCAAATACTTTGCACAGTAGTATTGACTGCATATCATACTAGTATACAGAGTTTGGTTCAGAAGTTCTCCAGGCACAAGAAATGTGCATCTGTGGGAGCTCACTGAACCTAGATCCTAGATCTGTGTGTTTCTATTGTCTTTAGTATTTGTGACTTATTTTTAGGCCAGGCATATGGGTTTTATTACAGATGCATCCACACTGTAGGTACAGCTGTGTTTCAACTGTAATCAGTGGTAATCAGTTTGCAAGACCAAACTTGAGCCACTAGCATCCATCTTTATGAAAAGAGATTGCAAGAACAGGGCACGCATGCTTTGTGGCTGCAATCCCATGTGGCAAGATTTCTGGCACTGGACCTGAATATGGAAACTCAGAGAGATATGATGGCTACTATGGCCTTCATGTGCGATTCAACAACAAACACTGCAGTCAGCCTGATCAAGTGAGTTTTTTATATTTTTTCAGTTTTTCTTTAGCCCGAGAAAGCTAGTATATTCCAGCCTGTGCCCCTCCTGAGCCCTGCCATTCAGTAACTGATTAGAAATTGTGTTTTACACTGCTGTAGTGGGCATGGGAGATGTGTCCTACCACAGACATTTACTTGACAACAACAATTCTTTAACAATGCAAGAGTCTGAGATTTGTACTCCAATCTGGTACCCACCTGAGGGCAATGTCCATAATCAGATATGCAGCAGCTGCTGTTGGGCAATAAACTGGAACATTGAGGACCACTAAGACAGATTTATTACCACTAACATGTAGCTGATGTTCAGCTCTTCAGATATCTTTTTCCTGGCCAAACCAGCATCCTTTCCTAAGCCAAAGGCAGGGAGACCACAGACTCAGGGAAATGAAAGCTCAAAAAACTCCTGGAAAACATGTAGATAGAGGAAAAAAAATAAAAAAAAGGCAGGCATCTTAAAACCATGAAATATATTTGAAATATATTTAGGCCTTCAGGAACACTGAGAAATAAGGCCAATCCAATCATGCTACAACTGCATAACAAGGAAACTGACAGAGAGCAGGTAGATTATTTGCCAGTACAGAAAAAGGAAAACAATGAAATTGCATCCAATGTAATCTTCCAAAAATCCAAAACATTTGCAAGGGTCATGAGCCACTAAGCTATCCCACGGAAAATTGGACCAAAAAAGTAAATTTCAATAGGAGTGTCAACAGGCACTACCCAAAAGAGAGTCTTCCTTGTCCTTGATCAGTTCTGATAAAAGTGAAAATCTCCCATCCAGCCTGCCTTGTGGGACAGGGCGTGAGTCCAAAGCCATCCCACACCTTCAGTGCCAGATAAACCAGGTAATGTCACTTCAGACAAAGACAAAATTACAAGCCTTTCTGTACCAACAGAAAGTTTAGGTGCAGTGGAAGATCATCATCAAGATAGTAACAGAACACAGATGTGGCTGTTTCAATAAAACTATTTCTGGCAATCACAAACTCTAGAAATTCTGCATTTGAATAGAAGAGGGTATATTGAGGAAGAAGAAATCAATGATAATACTACTGTTATCCTGTGGGCATGATACTTCTAAACCATGCTTGAATTTTCAGTAATGTGAGGTCTGACTTTCATTGTTTTTGGTTTTATTTTTTTCCTGTAACAAATCAGATAAATCACTCAACAAAATTTAAAAATCAAAACAACAGAGTTTTCCTTTGGTACCTATGTCTTACACCAAAGCGAGATTGCTTGAGTAATTTTTATTCTCCATACATAACTACATACATAACATGCATAACTCAATTATTGCTGGTCCACGTCCTTGCAGATGTTGAATATTTGTATGGTACTAGTTATAATGACAGCAACACCAGCTGAGTATTCTGTGTTTTCCTGAATCACACCCTCAATATACAGGGAACATAAATCAGACTTTTAAACATTGGCACAGAGGAATCTGAGTCTCTTCACTGCCTGTACTACTCTTCCTCATCCTCCTCTCTTTCTATATGCTCACATGAGCACGTATGCAGAGAGGCAATAGCACCCGAACTTGCAGCCAGTGCATTCTTATTAACCTCCAGTTCGAAAGTACTGCCTTAAACACATTATTTATAGTACAGTGAAAAGCAACATGCTGCTTTTCTAAAGGAACAAATTAAAAGGCAACTCACTGAGTAATTCTCCAACACCTGAGAGCAATTAATGTAAGCAGAAACAGGAAACATCATCAAAATGAATACATAAAATTGACCTTCTCTAGCACTCCTCAGTTTTATACCTCCACCTGAATAAACTCAAGAGAGACAAAACCACAAGACAAACCTACGCAACAGGCTAAAAAGTGCAGCAAGTTCTGAAAAAGAGCTCTCTGTCTCCATGATTGTCCTCAGCATTTTTAGTTCTGCAAAGGAGACTTAGGTTGTCAATCCCTCAATTTTTAAATGTCCACCCTTGCCTCCTGTATTTTGAAATCCTGTATTCTTTACTGTGCATTTCAGGTTTGTCTTGTCAAAAGAAGCAAACCAGACTATTAAGACTGCATGAGAGTGATCAAAGAACAATTGACATTATCTTCTGTGAGTTGTCTGTCTCTGAATTTAATGAACAAAAAAAAAAAACAAAGAGGCATCCATGGGTCATGCTAATTTGGTCAATAAAGTGAAGGGTTTTTTAAGGCTCCAGAGAAGCTGCTTTCCAGAGCTCTAGGTGTTTTTTAAATGTAGAACTGATGGTCCTGAGGAAAATATTATCATTCACATTATCAAGACTTGGATCTGAGCAGACGGGATTTCAAGGGAACATGGAGTTTATTAACTCATGCAATTGCTGAACATAACATACAGCAGAAGGAGAAGGATATTTGGCATGCTGATGGCTAAAGATTTTCAGAGAAAAGCCTATTAGACACAAAGTTCAGTAAGTCCTTTGTGACTCTTCAGGCTAAACAAGGTTTGAAGTGCTGGTGTCTGTTGTTCCTCCAACTCCTATTAGCAGTTTCAAGGAGATTCACAAGTGCTTCATTCCAAGTAACACAGGCTTCCAGGAGGTTATCTGCTTAAAATCCTCTTATAGACATCCAGAATCTTAACTTATTTTTTCAGATAAAGTGCACTATCTTCTTACCATGAAGTCTAAGTGCATTACTAGTCCTCAGGATAAAATTCGTGTTTTTATTGCTCTTGGGGTGCTATTAAGGACATTTCAGGCTCTCCATCATTGTTTTATTTTGTTTTGGAAGCATAGAACTGCAAAAAGTAACAGGGAAACAGACTGGCATTTAGGATGTCAACATGCAAGCTATTAAAAGAAGTGGTGTGTCAACTGTTGAGTCTTAAAAGAGAAATAAATTAATCATGCCAAATACTGTCAGACATTCTACTTATATATTTATTTACTGTAGCTCTGTAACTTCCAACAATTTCATTAGAAAGAAGTTTAGAATAAAATATTTCTGCAGTGTCACCTAAATTCCTTTTTGGGGAGGAGGAAATCTGAATGATTTGCCTCTGAAGAATCCCAGTATTTCTTGCAGGTACCACCTTCAACACTGGCACAGTGAAACACTTTTCCGTGCAGGAGCACTTGCTGAGTTACTGCAACCGGGGCCAAGGACTGACAAGTCAGGGGCAACCCAGGAACCATGGGAGCTAGGAGAGGAGAAGCTTCAGCAAGGATGCAAGAAAATGTGGAGAACAGCTCCCCAGGATGTACAGTGACACTGTAGGCAGGACAGGTTTGGGCTTTCCTCAGTAAGCCATGATTTCCCAGAACAGCAGCGCTGTGGCTTTCCACAGCTGGCTCTGTGGTGCAGTACACTATGGGGACTTATGTGGGCCAGTTTGTCCAGGCACAGTGCCTGCCAGGAGATGCACTCCTCCCACCAGAGCTCCTATGCTGGCTGTCCCGCACAGGAGGATGAGCTACAGGATCTGTGAGGAGTAATCTGTTTAGTGGGATATGCACAGCTGGAGCCACAGAAAGGTAAAGACAGAGCTTTGTAAAGGAGATATTTAGGTGTATAAAAATAGAGTCATGTCAAAAGTTAGATGCCTCTGTCACAGTAACACTCAGGTGTACCTAACGAAATCCTTAATTGTGCTAAACATCTTATTATATTATAAGTAACTTTTAAAGAATTGCCTCAATTCATACAGCCTTTGGCAAGCAAAGAAATCAAAATTAGGATTTTTTTTTTTTGCAGCTCCTAGCCTGGACCTCTAATCACTGAAGCTCTTTCCCCAAAGCACAGCCTGAGTCCTTGGGACTCAGGGCAACAGAATATATCTGGAGCACAGACTTCAGCAGGATCCAAGAGCAGACTGAATATTTACATATATATTAAAACTTACTGAGTTAAGAAAGTATTAAAAATGAGAACTTTGAGAGAACTCACATTTCAGGACTTAACTATTGGGACCATCTACACAGAGGTTAGAGAAGGCTTGTCCAAAGAGTCAAGAGTCCAAAGAACCAGAAAGAACCAATACTAAGACCAGAGTTTTTCAATTTTAAAAAATATTTTCATTTACTTATTTCAGAAGCCAAATAAAGTGTATCAAAAGACCCTTGGAGGAGAACTAGGAAGCTATGATTTACTGCTTATATCAAAATCAAAAGTTCTCTGACTGCTCGACTGTGTGGATGTTGCAAGTTCAGAAAATCATGATAAACTGCAAAGAAATAGTAGATTTTTTATAAAAAATTAATTTGTATTTCCAGTTTTATGCAGCAAACTGTTGTATAGGATAAATATATGTAATAGTATATCAATGTCTCAATTTTTTCACTCTCAGTGTAATAATATAATTTAACATAATAACACTTGAACTAAAACTGAAAATATCATCCATGTTCACCCACTCCAAAATCACAACATTCACACCAATCCCTGCTGATACTCAGACTGTTGTATCATTGTATGATTTGTCATCAGCTAAAATGTAATTTGAAACCACAAACCAGGAAAGTCCAGAGGAAAAAAATGGAGCTGAGACTCAAAACTTCATGCAAGTCCTTGCCTGGCTGCAGATCATACCCAGTCATTTAGAAGGGACAATACCATGCCCCAGACTGCAGCAGTTAATCTAAATAAAAGTCTTGATCTCTAGGGTAGCTGCACCTCAAGACCCATGTTCAGAATTGGGTCCCTCACTTCAAAAGGGACATAGAGGTGCTGAAGGTCACCTAAGAAGGGCAACCAAGCTGGTGAAGGGTCCAGAAAGCAAAGTGTCATGAGGAACATCTAGGGGAGCCGGAGTTATTTTAGTCTGGAGAGGTGGAGGATCAAGAGGGACCACATCACTCTACAATGCCTAAGAGAGGTTGTACCAGGTGATCACCATTCTTTTCTGCCAGGTCTCAAGTGACCAGACAAGAGGACTTGGTCTTAATGTTGCATTAATGTTGGAAGTTCAGTTTGCACATTTTTTTTCCACTGAAAGCGTAGTCAGGCACTGAAGTTCCGCAGGGAGGTGGTAAAGTCACTCTCCCTGGAAGGGTTCACGAGACATCTCAACGTGGCACTTTGGGAAATAGTTTAGGAGTGATTATGGTAATACTGGGCTGATAGTTGAACTAGATGATCTTGAAGACCTTTTCCAGCTGTAAAGATTCTGTGCCTCTCTGGCTGTTACACCTGCACAGTGTGTTTGATGGGCATGTGTATAGCCACCATGTCCAAACACCGAGCAGTTGTTTGGGCCTCTCCTTCTCAGTCTGGAATCATCTCCTTCAATTCACCTGCAGAGGAACAAACCCAAGTCTGAGGCCACATACACAAGCAGACAGGATGTGGGTGACCACACAGCTGTGTGCCAGGTCACTGCCACAAAGGGTAGCTCCTGGTCTTCTACTGACTTCAGCATCAGTGAGGATTTTCCAGCCTTCAGTTGAAGGTATTCTTCAATTTCAAGAGCAGGAAATGAAGATAATATTTTCAAAAATACTTCAGACAATGTTTTTCACAGAAAGATAAGGTTAGATTTAATCTGGACTTATCTTGAACTGTCAAGATTGACTGAATGTGATCTTTTTCCTGGAAGAAAATGCACAGCAATATCTTTAGTCAGGCCTTTTTTAATATAAGTTAATAACGGTCTGATAAAATCTACAATTCTCATTTAGCTACTGAAAAAGCAACAGCAACATTCCTAGTAGTAGGCAATCATTCCATACCAAATATTTATTATCAAACAAAAGAGTAGAAAGTTGAATATGTACAGAGCTTTCCTATGGTACACAGTATCTATGTATTGCATCAACATGAGCTTTCTTGAGTAATTTTTATTCTCCATACATAACTACATACATAATATGCATAACTCTAGGAATTACTCTAAGTTATTATTAGGGCAAACAAAAATGTTTTTGCTATATATAGTGAAATAGACACGTTTTCATGGAAAAATGTAAGACGAGTCATGGCATTAGTCTTCAGACAACTATTATCTATATTTAATTTTAGGGACAAACAGGTTTGATATGAAAATCTAACTGTGATTTAAAGAGCCACATATTTTCTAGAAATATAGCATTAAGCATTATAAAATTGATGGTTTGGCCAAATTATCCCTGCATGCAAAGTAAATATGTGGTACTTGTTGAAATAGAGAGTTTTAAGTCAATTTACCTTTCTTCAACTCTTACATCATTGTGTAAGTCAACATTATAGAGGCTATTGTTTCTGAAATGGAAGCTGTGTTTTTGATATATCTATATTTTGTACTTACATTTTGTTTAGCTATATTCACAGTACATTTTAATTTAATTGCAAACAAGTCCTCTATTTTCCAACCCACTAAATGACTGCAAAAAAATCCCTCAATGCTACATAGTAATTTGATTGTGTATGACTTATTACATTAATATTGCCTATAACTGCTTGAAATATAGAGCTGTTTTGAAGTTAGAAATTCACGTTTCTTAAAAATTATAAACAAGTACTGGCATGTGGAAGGGTTATAACTGTCTTTGTGATTAGCCTAAAAATAAAAGATATGTTTACATTTTTTTTTTTAATTCAGTTCAGGTCAGATTAAATAAATCAAGTTGTGCCAACAATACATTCTAATTTTGAGTCTCTTTTCAATAGAAATTTCTAACTTCAAAAATCTTTATTATACAGAACAGAGTATTTAATCTGACTTTGAAGATTGTGCTCTGCTCCTATGGCAATAAATGTCTTATACTTTTAGGCATGGCAGAAAATTAATCAATTCTGCCCAGTAAAAATTCAAAGAGCAATTCTGCCAGACTTGTTAGAGGTGTCTTTTCTCCAATCTGCTTCAATTAAGAGAAATTTACTGCATTCAGAATCTGTGTACACTATGTTGAAATTCAAAAACAATAGATTAAAACATTATTACACGTCAAATTTTCAGGATATAGCTCTAAGAAATTAATATCTTTTCCCCCAAACTCTTTTGTAGAGATTAAATGCCTGCCTGTCTGACATGTCAATTTTTTTTCTGTCCTAATAATTTCCAACATGCCCTTTGCCCTAGATCCTTGAAATAAAACAAGGATGGCATTTGTCAGCAAGTTTCTCAAGTCTGCTACCTCTCATTCCATGAGCTGTCACTTGAAAAGGTACATTTAACTTGTGAAAAGGTCATTTTTCGACTAAGAAGAGAGCTTGATGTTTTAGGTGATTTGTGTCTTGATCCAAATTCCATTTGACTCTACAGAAATAGCTTGCACACTCATAAGTACCTACACATCTGTATGTGCATGTGTGCACATACAAATGAGCAACACAGCTGGGCACCATCCTATATTAAATAATTTTGCCTCCTTGGGATACGATAATTCTACAGCTTTCTACCAGGAGCCTATGTAATTGCTCTTGACATATCCAGGTCAGCTTACCATGCCTTTATGTGTCTACCATACCTTCAGATTTGATGTCCTATTACAAAACAGATGAAGAAATAGTTTGTAAGAAATGCATAAGTGGATTTTATAATACAAGGAAGAGATGCCTTATTGAGTAACTTAGTGTGTTTTTCTTTCTTGTAAGCACTCCAGAAGAGACTGTGAGAGCACTGCCCCTTGTAGCTGGCAGGCAGGTAGATAACCCACCTGGGCAGAAGAAGGAAGTAATCACCACCAACACATCACTATCACAATCAGTAGTTGCGGGTTTTTGTAGCACATAAGTCCATCAGACACTATTATGAATGGTATAAATGAGAAAAGTCACACATAAATAAAAGATAAACCCCACATCAAAAAGGAAACCCTACATAAAAAAGGTACAATTGCTGCATAGTTACTTGAGGAATAGGGATGAGATGAGTTAGTGTATATTTAGTTTTCCCATCTGTTGTTCCTGACACTTCTGGTCATTTCATTATCTGAATTAGAGCTCACATTTTTCAAAATCATCCAGAATTCACTTAGGCCATCAGGTATCTCTGGCAATGTGTTAAAACTCAAAGACAAAATTGGTAAAATATTATCCTGCTGACCCCAAGAGAATTTTAAGTCACCACTGCTGCCCAAAGGACGCTTGGCACTCTTCTCACCCAGCCAGGAAAGCCTCTTTGTCCTTCCATCTCACAGTGGCACCAACTGCACAGCATGTTGGAAGCTGTGTGTGGCCTCTCTGCTGAGCAGAGATCACAACATGATCTATATGTTCTTCAATATAAAGTTTTGCAGCAGCAAATTTTCCCTGCCCCTCTGTCTGATATACAAAAGACTTTGAAAGACTGGGCCAATGGGTATCAGGTATCCACTGTCATTAGGACATGTCCTGTGGCTAGGTCTTTACAGCACACAACTATTTTCCTTTCTAACAGCTGTCAAACATTTTTCTGGAGCAAGACAATGTAAGTAACAGCAGCTTGAATGTAGCTCTTTAAAACTGTTTGTGTTTCATGAGGTGAAGAAAACTCCTTTCGGTCCAGTGGAGACTTTTAACCGAGTATATAATAAATGATTTTTTTTTTTCTTTTATATAGTGTAGAAATGTAAAAGTAATGGTAATAGGTTTTCCTCTTTGCTGATAATATAAGGTGTTTCTGACAGGAAGGAAATTCAAGATGACACATTCCTGGCTCAGTTAGGCTACTCTGACTGATGTGGTCTGGTTACCTTTTCCCCCTTATTTTCTTTTTAGAAATATATTATCACAGGGAAATCTGCACCTCGGAATGAACCATGTATTTCTGCTGCAAAGATCAGCCCATTATGTAATTTTACACATATGTCCAATACAAATCAATTCTCTTTGGCTCAAGTGCACCTAAAGAGGTCCAGAGTACATTCCATCCAAATTGTATCACATTCTCCTCAATCAAGTTCCCAAGAATTTGATTTTTTTTTCCAGTCCACTGATGCTAAAGAGTGTTAAAAGCCATCTAAACTCAAGATAGAAAAATATTTCTGCAGATTGACTGGAATATTCAAAGATGAGACAAGCAAAAGGCACCAAAATGAGCTCTGGATTTTGATGAACTGCAAAAAGGCACTTGTTTACTTTATATGATGGGACACAACATAATAATTTAAATTAATCATTATACAAGTTTTCTGTAGAATTATCACGCTTTAAATCTAAAAATTAAAATCAAAATATTTTGTTTTGTTCCATGAGGATAGTATTTATGAATCGCATTAATATCAGACAGATGTGCTTAATTTAGAGTGAAGAGTTAAACATTTTATTATATAAAGTGAATCATAGAGTCATTGTGGTAGGAAAAGACCCCTAAGATAATCAAGTCCAACCTTTAACCTAACACTGGCAGGTCCAACCCTGAAAAATAAAATCACAGAATCACTAAGATCAAAAAGGACTCTAAGATCATCATGTCCAACCATCAACATAGCACTACCACCATATTCATTAATAAACAGTGTCTCTAAGTGCCACACAGCTTTTGAATGCTTCCAGGGACAAGGACTCAACTACTTTGACAGTCAGCCTTTCCTAGGGGTTGACCAGCCTTTTGGTGAAGAAAAGGGAGTCGCTAACATCTGTAATGAAGTGTCTTGATTTCAGTCCAGAAAGTTACACTTTGATGTAAGAATCAGGGAGCTTTTTTCTCTCTTTGATAGGTATCTGAAGCAATCTACTGAATATTTTGGTCAGCTAAAGAGAATTCTGTCTTTTCCAATCCAAGTGGATACGCTACTTGAAAATGCTCCTTGCCAAAAGAAAACAAGCATGTCTGCTGATACCGGGTACAGGGCATGTTCACAGGTGTGCTGAACTCTGTGAAGCCCGGGGTTCAGCAGTCAGGGCACATCTGCAGCCTGTAGGAAGGCAGCTGCTGGCCTGGGGCTGCAGCAGATCAACTCTGACTATCAAACCTCTGCAACTCTGAAGCAGATGCTGTTTTACTGATAATGTGTGGGCTTTGTTAATATGGCACTTTGTTAATATGGCGCACAGCCTAACTGTGCTTGCACAAACTGCATCTTTACACTCGTTCTCATAGGACCATGCCTTTCTGCCTCAAACCAATGCTGTCTGCATGAATAGCACCTTAGCAAAGAACAAAGACAATTATGAAGAGGCAAAGAATCATTAACAGCTATAAATTTTTCAAGAATAAAATGTTCAAGTAATATTAAACCTAGAGGTATTGTCACCCATTTCTCTCCAATGGATGAAATCACTTGGTTCCTATTCAAGTGTTACTACTTAAATAAAACTGATTTAACTGAGCAGACTGGGGAAAAATTCTGGATGTCCAAATTCTGTTCCTTCTTGCTTAATCAATCACATCTCTGCTAAGTTGTGCAGCATTTTGTTACAAAAGTCTTAGCAAAGAAATTGGTCTGTGGCAAAATGAATAAAACATTTGCCTTAGTGCTAGAATAATGATCCTTAAGTGTCTTAGAAAAATGATCTTCAAAGACTTCTTCCTTTTATACAGAGACTTGAAGTAACTGCTAATAAGGTAAGAAGGGAAACGTTTAAAGGTAGGAATACAACAGGGTATGCACCTCTTACTTGAAGTGTCAGTGCAATCCCTTGCACAAATACATATCCATGGGATCCTGAGGTATGAGTTTGTTTTTATCCCCTCACCTCTTTCCTATTGCAGTTTTCACACCAGCATTAATCACCTTCATATTTTCTAGTTCTGTTTTCACAGAGCTTATTGTGTCACCACAAAGACATTGATCAAGTGGTGGCTGACAGGATGCAGCTATTTACTTTGAAGCAGTGGGAGCATACAGGGCAGGGAAGCACACAAGATCTGCATTGGCTGGCACTTACAATTCCTGAGCAATTCATACGTCTCCTTGAACACGTCCCCAAAGGCAAAGAAAAATGACTTAGGTTTCCTTACAGAAATGTCATTTTTATCTGAGGCATAAAGTAGCAAAGGAAGAAAAAAACAGTACATATTAAGCGTGATTAAAAAGACTTATTTAAAGATAATTACTGAGTAATGTAAAACCAGTGACTGAATGGTGGAGGATTATTTACCGTAATTTCAAATTAACTTACTTTACATCCATCTAAAGCATACTTGAAGTTAAGATGAAGCCTTTCTTTTGATTTCTATTTTAAAAATAGAAAGGGAGAAAGAAGAGAGACCACTGGTTTCGGGTGTGTATTTCGTTAGATAATATAATTGGTAGACAGCTGCTGACAACAAAATGCTCCTTTAAGAAAGCCCTGATTTGAAAACTAGTGCAGGGTCATGTAACCTCATTATTCTCTTTACATCTTCCATTAGGTCAAAATACCAATACCTTTTACAGTAACTTTCATCTTAGGCAGCATATGCCAGCGTTTCACTTTCAACTCTGGCTTTTTTATTCTTCAGAAGGATTACAATCTGCAACACCACCGATTCATTTTCATTGCATTGCTGCTCTATCTTTTAGGGGAAATCAGTTTCACATTGTGTTATTCTTATACTCCTTAACAAGGTTTAGAAAAGAAAAAGAAAAAATGAATCCTTTTAAATTAAGAGGTCCCAGTTTGATAGCACTTCCCAAATCCAAAAAAAAAAAAAAAANGCTCTATTATATGAATAGTTTGCTTGAAAAGGATATGCAACAGAGGAACATTCAAATCCCAACTGTCTAAGCTGAAGTCATTGATGTGTATTATCTGCTGGCTGCTATCATTAACAAGGCAGCTTTAAAAGGACAATTCTTAAAGGCTGGACAATTTCTTTGGGCTAAAACTCTGAGGACGCCCTCTCTATCCCTTAGCTGAAAAAAGAAATCCTCTTGTGTGTGAACACATAAAAAATTTGTCTCCTCTTGCTGGACTTTCATAGTCTTTTTCAGAGATTCTTTACTTGTCTCATAATACCCTTTCTGGGCAAGGCTAAGACCATTTCTGAGCATTTACATAGACTAATATTAAAATCCCCTGGCTGATTAGTAGCATGCAAAGCCCTCTTTGCAAGTCCTCCATAGGTATCAGCTACTGCTTTCCTCAACCTCCTTAGAAGGAAGATTTTAGGAGAAAACCTAATGTATTCTGTCCAATGATTGTGTGGGAGTTGATGTGAGTGTACTGACCTACAATTTTCTTAGTTTCATGGTTTTATTTTGAGCAAGATTTTGTTTTCTGACTCTTTGATTAATTTTTATTTTTGGGGGGAGAAGAGAGTGAAGACGGAGAGGAGAAGCTAGGACTTTCCACTCTGGCCCCAACAACAAAATCTGATCCTGTGAACTCGTTACAAAAAATTAGTCATATTTCCCTTTTGCTGTTGTTAAATGTGTTGTTGGGAAAGCAAACTTCCATCTTAGTCTATTGCTCATTCAATACAATAAATTTCAAATTATAGAATAAAAGTGAACTTAAAACAATGATTATACTACAACTGTTTAATTTATACTTTTTTTTAAAGGTTGGAAAAAAGATGTAATTATCTTTATAGACTTATTATGGTCTTTTAATTGCCATTTTCAGAAGTTTATTTGACATGATATTTACATATTCTGGTGTCTGGCTGGAAAACTGATATGGTTTCCTGGAAACAGGTATATCTTTGAGGAGAAACTCTACCACAAACTTGTGACAAAACTCATGTATTAAATGCCTTAGTTGCACAAGTTAGAGAGTCACCCAGCTTGGTCAATCTACAAAAAGCCTGAAATGCCAAAGATTTTTCCAAAAAAAATAAAGCAACTTCATACATTAAAATTTAACCAATCAAGAAAACAAAGAATCAATATCTCTGCCCTGAAGTGAAATATGATAGCTTTTAAAATTTGCATCTCATATTATTTGAAATTTAAAATAGTCATAATACTCCTTTTTTTGGCATCTTTAATTATAGTTCTCAGAACTATGATTCTCTGTATTATTTTCAATGCATTATGAATATTAATCTCTGTAAATCAGTGAAAAAAATTATTGTTGATCATATAACGGCTGATATAATATGTAATAAGACCATTCATTAGGCTGACAAAATTCCAAGCAGGAAGCATTGTACATAACAAAAGGTTAGGAAACACACTCGATGGAAGTTCTCTTCCTGGGAGTGTTCTGGAATGATCTCGCCTTGTATTCAAACTACATATCAGGAGATGCCGGTCCCAGACTGCAGCAGCACTTTGTTTCTGCCTAGAGGTCATCAATTTGAGGAAAAAGAATGCATGAAACAATTTGGACAAACGGAGTAACAGTCTCCAGACCCAGGTTTCAAAATTAATTTACATTTCCTCAAGGTTATTTATTTCTAGTTTCTTTGCATAATCTCAGTTCTTATTATGTAGAGGTGGAATACTGAAGCTCTGCTCAAAAAGATTAGTGTTTGAAAAATTTCACTGAAAAAGGGTGTCCAATCAGTCCAGGACTGTGATTTCAGTAAAAGGATTTTCACCCTGGTGGAACATTGCCATGAGATTTGATTGTTTCAGCTGCTTTTTGGGTCAAGATGTGAGATTTCCACACTTGGTAATCAGAGACAGTCTCTATTTGGACTTCACAAGTTATCCTACTATTTTAAAATACAGTGAATAAAGCCATATTCTGAGTTTTGTTAGCTGTAAATAGACTGTGAGCAGTCAGCATGGTGGATTTACCTGAATAAATCAAAGGTAAATACACTTCACCTTGAGAAAATACACCTGAATGAAAACCTACCAGGTATATGTTTGTGGTATGCTTTACGCATTCACACATTGAAAAATATTAAAAAAAAAAAAAAGCCTTTTTTTTTCCT
>VZTB01013206.1:99232-111899 GCA_013397245.1 Thryothorus ludovicianus
AAAACATAATAGATTTTTTTTACATAGCTAGATGGTAGGCCTTGACATAACTGATGTCACTCCTTAGATTAGGCAAAAAGCCATTCTGTGAAAACCAGGATCTTAATAGATGCTACACACAACAACAACAATAACAACAATAACGAGAGAGAAAAAGAGATGAATCTTGACAATATATTTTATTCTAATCTGTTACACTTCCTTTGATTAGCACTTTCCAAAGGTACAGTGAAGCATTTGACAGACCTGCATGTGCCAGGGATGCCCCACAAACATTTTCTCTGTGATTAACTGTTAAAGACTTACAAACATGCTACTTTTCCTGTCTTCACTCTCCTTCATAACAATAAAATTGTTCAATGCCTTTCTCCAAGAATTAAGACAAAATGATTTAGATGTTTGCTTGATGACCAGTAACATTCAGGAAAAAAAATTACTTGAAAATTCTGTAAGTGTAGGGGGAAAGAAAGGACATTAAGTCTTTTATTAAAACAGATTAACAGGATTGCTATCAGTACATCAGTTTCCTATTCCCTGCTGAATGAGAATTCAGGACTCTGTAAATGATATACTGGCAGAAAAAACCTCTGGATGCACAGTAATAGCAAAATAACAATTTCATTTTCCTGCAGAATTTAATTTTATGAACTATTTATTAAAGAAAAGCAAAGCAATTAAAATTGTGGGTGTGTCTATGTGCGTGGGCATATGTGTATGGGCATGTTTTTTAAAAGGTTCACTATTTAAGCTTAAGTATACACTCTTGTATATCGCTCTTGTGTATGTCAACTAGCCCTACAATGAAAAGAAAACATGCTAGAGCCTTTAGTCTATTCTCTAAAGAGATATCTTTTGTTCAAAATAATGAAAGCCACAAGTTTTGAGGTTAGCTGTGTGTACCAAATGTAAAAAACAGTGATAGCCACTTCTTGTCTCATGCAAGAACATCTCAGTTTCTGCTCATAGAGGAAACATTGGCCAGGGTTTTCATAAGATGACTATATATTAGATTTATATTAAAGTGAAGACAGTGAAAACTGGCAGAAGACATGTCCACCAAAACACACTACATACTTTCACTGACCTCCACAGTTTCCTCTCAGTCGCTCTCACTTGAGACCAAAATGACACTCACTGTTCTGTGATACTCACATGAGTTTTAAACCTATTCATACTCATTTATATTTTAGCAAATATATTCATACCATGAATTTTATGCTGGCAGCAGCTCCCACTTCCATCATTCTGATAAGAATTAAGGACGAAAAAAATAGGCCACGTGCCATACTTCTTTTCAACCTCTGTTGATTGGAGATAAGATTATGTATTTGAAATATTTAAAACATTGATATTATTGACATTGCATATAGGAGAAGAAAGTTTTTGTCACTGTAAGTCCAAGCCTATCTCTCACAGCACATCCCTGCCAGCAGCTGGGAGTTTAAGGCACACATGAGTAGTGTACTTGCTGAGGGCAGCCTGGCACGGACCCAACGTAGATGGGAATGTTATACTACCACCAGTGACAGGAGAAAAGCAGACATAAGCAATCTGGGCTTATTCTAGCTGCAGTGAAATAGCTAAGCATAAGCACTCATTTCTGCCAAGTCCTTTACCAAAGCCTTAAACTTCATGCAGAGGGAACCACGGAGCTAAAACCTAAATGAGTGGCCCAGGATGCTCATCCTAAGCAATAGAAGAATTGTGTTTTTCCATATTAAATATTAGATGTGTCCCATACTTCCCTCCTCCCCCCATTTCTGTCTTCTTCCTAGAGACAAGTTTATAATTTTTATGATTTAACCTATTTTGCTTGCATTTCCCATTTCCTTTCATGGGGCAGTTTACAAGCACAATGTGGACTGCACTTGACCAGAAGAAGAAACATTACCCCTCTTCTCAATTGTGCATAAAAAATTCCTTCTTTTCATCCCATTCATTCCTCAATGGCCTTTTCTGTCTAGTTAAGTCTAGTTCTCAGTTGTTGTCTTCTCTTTCCCTTACATACTTGTATATCTGTATCCAAACAGCAACAAAAATGTACATTAAACTGTGACATCAAGAGTAAACCATCATGAGCTGACATTAGGACTCAAGATTCCCCTTTCCTCCTTGCAGGTTTAGGTGGTTTGGTCTTGTGGAGGACTGTAACAGACCACAAGCACAGCTGATCAGCTTTTAAGGTTTCATTTAAAATTCAGAGCACTCAGAGACTATGCATTTGCAATTAGCAGAAGCAGTAAGCACAAAGAATGCGAAATATATTGCATTTATTTCCAGGAAAGTCGCTATTCCTCTTTCTTGACTGGCAATTTTGTGTGCATTACTTTCAGAAAGTAATGTTTTGTATGAGTAGAGTTTTGCCAATAAAATGTCACAATGACTAAAATGAGGACAGTAAAATATCTCTAGTTCCTTTTTTTCACATAAAATCACAATACATTCAATATTATATAATTACAGAGACTGAGGGAAATAAAGAATATGAATATGCCATGTTCTGTTTTAACAAAAACTATTAAACTCTTTATTTATTTCATTTTACCTCAAATACTCCTATGCAAGGCCTTAAACACTAGAATAAAGTAAATCTGTAAGAAAAATCACAAAAATCAGAGAGTATCACAAAATCTAACATACTTTCATGAAAGCCACTACAAGTGAGGACACTTAGAAGAAACAGTAAATATTCAAATAGTTTTCAGGTACAGTTGGTTGATTTGCTAGTGTTAACATCAAGATGTATGGATAAAAGGAATATTGGTTGCTGCTAGCTTTTGGACTGCGGTTATTACTATCACTATCAGGTGGTTTCTTTCCAGTCTGGGATAAATGCACTTTTGTGTACTGCCATATAATGTGCAGTGCTGCTGTCATCTACAAAATGTATTTTCTTTAGGAAATTATCCAGTCATGGAAAATTTTTAAATCCCATAAAAGGAGCAGTGATCAAAGTTCATCATCCTGGCACAGAATGATATTCACTCTAGTTCATAACAACCAAGGGACAAAATAATGTAATTTTCTGATGAAGATATGTGTAACCTTGGTACCACCTTGGGCTCAGTGAAGAAATTCCACAATTTGTCTCTGATAATAAGTACATATTTTTATAGTTTCTGGTAAGAAAACACACTTCTCCTGGTTTCTACCTGAGAAGAGCTTTACTGGACGCTTCAGTGTGCAGAAGCAACCAAAAGCCAAAGCCTGTTCACAGACCTGTTCAAGACACATAATTAAACTATGTCTGTGCTGAAGTGCAGAGCTCTGGGGTCAAAGCTTACACAGTGCTTTGAGATTCTTCAGGAAAAGAGACAGTAAATACCATGATAATATACCTTGATCTGCAGCAGTCCTGCAAGGATAGTTGATACTAAAGTAGCCATGATAGAAAAATCTGCTGTGTAAAATCTACCATGAATGTTTTGGAAGGAAGCAAAACCTCATTAAATTTATTTTTAAAAATGTGTCAGGCATATTCTTTTACAGACTTACACAATCAAAAACTTGAAAAAAAATTAACTGAAACCAGTTTAAAATCAAGTCTGAAACTGAAAGACTACAGAGGAAGTAGTCGCAGTTTGCATAGGTAATTTCTTCTCTTAGACTATAGAAGCAGTGAAACATATTTGCTGGAAGATATTGCGAATTTCACATAAAGAGCAGAAAATAGTATATTCAAAGATGCTGACATACAACTAGTTCTTCAAAAAATGAAGATACTTCTGTCTAGCTCTTAATCTTTTCAGCACTTTTGTGTTTGATCTTAGGCCACCGTCTTTGGACAGCAGTTTCAAACACTGTTCACATGCAAATGATTTGATGCCAAGGACAACTTTGTTTGGCAGCAGGAGCTGACACATATGCTTTAGTTCTCCTGCAGTACCACGTGTGTCTTCCAAAAACTGTGGTTACAGACCATAATAAAGATCTGACTTATGTTACAGCATATTAGTGAGGAAATATACAGTCCCTGATTAAAAGTCTGGAAAAAGATCCAAGCTTGGAGTTCTGGTTTTTATTCAGATGCCTTTTTCTAGGTAACACATTTCACCAGGCTTTTGACAGACTTTATTGGTATCCCTGCTTATTAGAGCTAGACCAACGTTAGAAACAAATAAGGTTTTTTTTAACAACTTCTGGGCAAAAGCTAACAAGGGGGAGGAGAAGTCCCAGTTGCCCTGTGGCAGCCCTGTCTTAGTTTGAAGCCCACTGCCTGGTGGTTATGGAACTAATGAAGGACATGGGGCAACCATCTGGCTGTAAACTCTTCTGGGATCCTTAAATATAATTTCAAGAATATTTTAGGAAGAATTCATTTGGTTCCATTGCATGCTCAAGAGAAATATACTTAGATATACCCATATGTTTTTTCAGAATTTTTTTCATCTCGTCTAATGTTTTCTTCCACCCTCTATGAAAACATCTGTTCATATTACTCAGCTGTAGGTATCATCATTTAGTAGTATTTTAATTTAGTAATGAAAACAATTAACACAAAGAATTAAGCCAACTTAATATCTTTTGTCAAGTACAGAATAAAAAATTACCCAAAATAATCACCTATGTACCTGGTTAGCTATTGACATCACAGCAAAGCCCTGCTCTTTAATTGGTAGAAAGGTCAAGTCTTTAACGCCTTAAAAGTAATTTCTTATTTATCTTATCTGTAGTTTCCAGAAGTAATTTTGTAGTGAATTTACACATGTTTTGTTGGAATAGGATGACTACTATGGTCATTGTTTAGCAAATGAGAGAAACCAACTATAGTCTTCCAATATATATTACAATTTTCACAGATTTTTAATTTTTCAGTTTTCTTATCAGATATAAGTGTAATTAGGGACATTTGT
This sequence comes from Thryothorus ludovicianus, assembly GCA_013397245.1. NCBI lineage: Eukaryota > Metazoa > Chordata > Aves > Passeriformes > Certhiidae > Thryothorus > Thryothorus ludovicianus. The sequence continues at coordinate 104,086 of VZTB01013206.1, forward strand.
GGAATCCATTCTTCTTTACTGTACAAATTGATTTGAGTAAGAAATGTTTAGGGTATATGGCAAAATAAAGTGAAAGCAAAAGAAACTGAACAAGGTGTCTAAAGAGATTCCATCTGGCCTACTTTATGAGGATTTTATTGTTATTATGAAATCAATACTTGAACTGAAAATTTGAAGCCTTAATCTTTGAGTGAAATATCTACATGAATGGTATAGGAGAAGAAAATTCAAAAATTATTTTTTTCTAATAAGTGCTAATGCAAACTATCTCAAGAACATTATAAATCAGTAGCTCAAAACCTTATATTTCATAGTATTTTTGTCATAGTAATAGCTTTCTCTAAATAATGTTAGACAAGAAGAGAAGAAATTTCATTTCACTGATAATGAAGCAATCTTCAGCAAGATGTCAAAACATCCTAAGTAGTTAATGACATTTCTTGTGATCCATCTGTTGACTGTCCTTCCTCTTGGGACGTAAAGAAAATCCTTTTTATTGAATGTAAATCAGTATTTAGATAAACACTAAAGAGATGAAGAGAAAAATACCCTGACAGCCTTCAAGCTTAGAGAGTGCAAGTATGCTCAACCACAGTGTAAAAACAATATTTTTTTTCCACACAGACACCTTTGTGAATACTTAGCAGCACGGGTGTCTTGATCGCCAGCTAAGGAAGGTACAAACACTGGTTTATGAAATGCATATCCACACATACACACAGATATAGATAGTTACTATGACAATGTGCACTCATATCTTCTGTCTCCTGTTTTATCTTTGTTTTAATCCCCTGGATACCAAAGGAGAAATGTACTGTGAACTTAAAAGAAAGAGAAGCAGGAAGGCTGTAATAGTGTGAGCAGATATTTAAAGAGAGAAATCAATGGCTCCTCTCCATGGAGACTGCCATGGGAAGGTTTGCATATGCCAGCTCCAGCCCAAAGACATGAGACCTGGACGTGTTAGATGAGTCTGCAGTGTACAAGGATTGTTTGGTATCTAAGCATACAAACAGCTTCTGCGGACTGTGCCTGGCTCCATTCCACCCACAACAGCAGCTCTGATAGTCCTGTGGCCACCCTGCTTTCATTCCCTTTTTCCTAATCACTGTGAGATCTTTCCTCTCCAAGACAAAGTTTAATAAGAAAAATAGCTTTAAAATCACATTTTAATAAAAAATCATAGAATCATGGAATGATAGAATGGTTTGGGTTGGAAGGGACCTTAGAGATGCTCTAGTTTAAACCCCACTTCCACGGACGACACCTTTCACTAAATCTGGTTGTTCTGAATCCCATCCAACCTGGCCTTGAACACTTCCAGGGATGGGGTATCAACAGCTTCTCTGTGCATTGTGTTCCAGTGCATCACCCCTGTGAAGAGTGAAGAATATTTTCCTAATATCTTATCTACGCCTACCCTCTTTCAATTTGAAGTCATTACCCTTGTCCTGTCAAATATGCACTTTTAAAAAGTCACTCTCGAGATTTCTTGTAGCTGCCTTAAGGTACAGGAAGGTACTACAAGATTGTCTGGACTCTTTTCTGCTGTTTATGCAGCTTATCTTATGCTGCTTATCATCTTTGTGGCCCTATTCTGGACTTATTGCATCAAGTCCACATCTTTCTCGTTCTGGTGATCCCAGAACTGGATGCAGTGTTCCAGAGGGAGTCTCACAAGAGCAGGACAGAGGGGTAGAATCATCCCCCTTGACCTGCTGCCCTTGCTGCTTTAATGCAGCCCCAATGTGCTTGGTTGTCTAGACTGCAAGAGTGTCTTGCCACACCATGTAGAGCTTTTCATCCACAAACATCCCCATCTGTTTCACCCCAGGGCTTCTCTTACCCAACCTGTATTTATGCTTGGGATTGCCCTAACCCACGTGCAGTACCTTGTACTTGGCCATGCTGAACTTCATGGTTTTCGCACAGACCTACCTCTTAAGCCTCCAGACGGCCACATGCAAATACTCATAACAAGTTAATCACTGAACTGTATTTTACTTTCCTAAATGTCAGTTAGGGTCTAAATCATTGGGCTTTTATGTGGGCATTTAACCACCACTTCTTAAATATTATTTGAAGATTAAAAGGAGTAAAAATTTTATGTCTAAACCCCTTCCTCAGACTGAACCATTTAAATTCACAAAAATTACAATATGACCATCAGTGAACACTATGCTGTACTTGCCACATTCCAAAAACAAGTTCCTTGAGAGGTCAGTAAAACTTGCTGTAAGACTATTCAGAATGGTGAAAATCACATGAAAACACTTTCTGCACTTGGTCCTACTCTCTCTGCCATCTTTCCCAGAAGAAGTGGGAGATTTTGAGAAATGGTGACAAATAAGCCTAAACCACCAACTCTCAGCACATCTCAGACTCTCCTTTACTTGCGCAGGACATATCCAAACAAATCTATTGCATATATACTGTTTATATTGCACAGCAACCAGTAAATCCCTAACAATGAAGTGTTCCCATTCCTGAAAATATTTAATTTACTGATCACAGATATTAAGGCAATGCAGAACTGCACAGCAGGTCGAGTGTTTCTTGGCATACACATCTTTGATAATGCGTCTTAGTAAACAAAGTAGTTAGCCTCCATAAATGCCAGCAGGAGGCTGTGGCATGATACCTTCCCTCCGTGATGGAAAAATATCAAACAGGCAACCTCATAAAAAAATATTTGGATGTTACTGACTATAACAATGATAGTATTCTCCTTCTGAAAACAAATTAATTCATATTTGTTATAGAAATCTGTATTTCCTGGACTGTAGCAGTAGCATTTTTTGTTTTGTTTGATTCGGAAGGTTTTGGCAGTTTGCAATAAGCTTTAAAGATCCTTCCATTATCCTTTTTGCTGGTTAGTATCTAATGTCTCAAAATTTTCTCATAGACTTCTCAGTCCTTAAACAACTTTCTCTATGGTCTCCAACATATTTGCATCAACACCTGAATGGACACTATCTTGTAGTCTTCAAACAAATCCTATCAAATATATAGTGTTTCCTGTTAAGAATGTAATATTGGCTCAAAACTGGCAGTCCAAACCTCTACGATTTAATACATTCTCTTGCCTTTGGGGGCTCTTATCCTTAGCAGTGGCTCTAGCAATACAGTTGGTCCCCTTTGGTCAGAGTTAAGGTATCACTTTTCTTCTGAGCTAAGAAATCTGGAATTGACATCTTTAAAGCACTATGATCAAGCTAACCCTGAGGATTTGCACACAGCCTCACAACCGTCAAATCCCTCCTGAGTTGGTATTCAATCTTCAAACCCCAGGTTTGTACCTGAAACAGTAATGTGTTTGTGCATGTCTCATAGCCCCCTTTTGGACATGTTAATAACCAGTTTATGGTTGCTTTCAGCTCTCAGTAAAATACCCGTGTATTAATGAGTGAACAAAAATAAGAAATTAAAATTCTTACACAGGTGAACTAGAGACAAAATGTCCTCCTTTCTGTTAATTTATTGGTATTGATTTCTTGTTAGCACTGAGACTAGGTACTCTTGTCTAGTTCTGAAAAATAAGCATAAGTACATGTACTAGGAGTAGATTACTATGTTGGCTCTTCTCACTGCATTTCTAGTTACACAAACAGGGTTGTTTGCAAAAGCAAAACCTTTCCCTCTCTCTTTTTCTATTTCTACTCCCTTTTCTTAATATTTCTAGCCTTCAGGCTTGCATTCTTACACCCTTATTTTGGTTCACATCTCTCTCCTGCAAATTGCATCTGTTGGGTGTTTCATTTTTTTTGAGGATTTCTGGGGAGATTATGTCATCACTGTTGATAATCTGAGCTAAAATACATGCAAAGGTCAATGAGTGCAGGATGTTGGGAGGGCAGGTCTCATCACACTGCCTGGGTGAGGAGTGAGATCACATTTCCATCAATCACCTTGTCAGAAAAACAGGCGAAATCTGAGAGGTTTGGGTTCATAATGCCAGATTCCTTGGCATCTACAAATTTTGTGGAGATTTTTTTTTTTTCAGCTTCACTACAGCTATACAGGTATTTCCAGATATATGCAGGGAATACCTGAGCACACTCTGCAAAACAGCAGCTCAAAATTCAGAATGTATTAGGCAAAGCCTGATGCTGTTCAGCTCTTACTTTAAAAAGCATTCTACTTCCTCTCATTTGGATTAGGAGGAATACAAAGCACTAACAAGCTGTTGAACTGCACCTTATAACTTCCTGTAATAAAGTACATGACAAAGAATGGATAAGAGGAAAAAATAAATGATTTTAAATCCTCAGTACATTTTGGTAATATTTATCTAAATTTCTCAGTCATTAGCTAGAAAGATTCTATTTTAATTCTCCAGCTTCAGCAACCCATTTATTTTTATAATCCCTTCCCAGTTCCTGTACTTCACTGGTGCAGCAAAACCTCTCCCAGTTCCATGAGCATGGTAGCCTTGGCAGTGACGAATGGATTGCTGGGCTGCAAATGGCACATTTTGAAACAGTTCTGCAGAGCTTCACCACTCACTCTTCCTCCAGGACCAAAGACTATACCACAGCCTGCCCCTGTCTCAGGAGACCTAGCAGTCTGGGGCTTCCAGCAGCCTCAGATGTTCTGAGTTTAGTAGGATGCTATGAAACTTTGCTGTGGTTTGACTAGAACCATAAAATCTACATGCAGCTACAAGGGAAAAATCTGCATCTACCACAGCTGGAGAAAAAATCCTCCTGGTTCTGTTAGCTAAACAGATGAATTTTAAAATTCTATTTGTAATAAAATTAGTCAGAGAATACCAGCTAAAACTACTTACTTTTTTATCACTTTGTTTGTAAGATATGCTGATGGATGCTACACAATCATATTAAACATGTCAACATAAAGGCATAGGATAAATATTGATGATTTCAAAATAGTCTTAGTTGCTGATGGAGCAACATTGCATCTTTTTCCTTTAACATTGTATAGCAATTCCCAAAGAAAAATAAATTCCAATATTGTTTATCTTACAACAAATGTATTAGAAATATAGTATTTAATATAACCACAGTCTATATGCTTACTATGTGATTTATACTTAAAACAGTGAAATAATATCTACATACATGGGCTAGTCTTTCCATTAATATGTCCATTAAACTCTGCACTTATTTTCTGCATGAAGAGAATGTCTTCAGCAATATTTTGGGGAATCAATTCTTATTTGTGACAGATATCTACTGTCTGATGTCCTCTTATATGTTAAGAGACCAAAGTTCCCAAAAGAAAGCTTACAGCTCAACGGTTGATGGAATTTTTTGTCACATATATTTTTCTTATTTGGTGTGTTTGAAGATATTTCAAACACCATTTCTCCATCACAGGTCAAATGCTTTACACTTTACTCATATACTACTGTACATAAATGCTCATTGTTCTAAGAAAACTGCTTTAAACATGTACAAGGGCATAAGGTTAAATAGGATTGGGAGTTTTTTTCCAAATGAAGACTTCTTGGTAAAAAAAAATTGAATATTTTGGGAAGAGTATAGTGAATGAGAAGTGACTACACTTACACAAGTTTCTTTCATAAAGACTATCTTTTGCATGGGAATGATGAAAATTAAAAAACTTCAAGAAACCATAGGAAAATATGGAGATCAAACACTCTGGAACAGTTTTTCATCATAATGCTAACAGTAGGAATTATCTGTGGGTTTTCTGGTAGTGCAGATGAAATTTGTGTATTTCTTTTGCCTCTGAGCAAAGTGCTGTTGGGTATAAGAAGGGAAGTTTTGGATCACATAGATTTCTTTAATTGAATCAGTTCCATATTCAAAGGACCTAGTAAATCCATAAATCTTTCTGGCAGTTCTCTGCAACTGGTAGATGACTGAAAGCCTAACTCCTAGCAAATTAGTTGTAGCTTTCTCATTCACTCCAAAGAATCTGTGAGCAAAATCAGGCCAGTAAAAGAAAAAGGCCAAATAAGTTTATACTTCAAGGTTTGTCTGTTTGTTTGTTTGTATAATACATAAAGGAAAGGGTAAGTAAAGTAAAGAGGTTTTTAAAAAATCAAATAATATCCTGCATATTTCTAATGGTGCAAAATAAATGCAAACGCTACAAGATAGTAAAAAATGTTTTTGTCCAACAACTTCTAATTGTTATAGTTTTAGGCACTTTTCCTTTTACACCATTTAGCTTTTGGCTGTAAAGAGGGGCTGGCAATAAAGAAGGAGGATGTTCCACTAGCTAAGAGTAAACAAAATAGATTTTGTGCACATCAATCAAATCCTGGTACACCAAGTTCAATCCCAGCCTGGAAATGGGCTCCACTAAGTGTTGGCAAGCAGTAGTGTTGAGCACATAATTTGATTAATATTGCATTCAAAGGCAAAGCCATTCATTCATGCAAAATACAATGGGGTCACATTGCAGACCACATTGCAGGTCACGTTAGACAAAGATATTTTAAATTTACATCAGGTCTCAAATCCAAGCCACCAAGTGACCCACACATACCATCACAGGGATGTGAAGATCTCTTAGGAATACTGAGAGACATCAAAAGAAATTGCTACCAAAGTACATCAAAAGACCTCTTATGTAGACAGGTCTGCAAAGAAAATCCCAAAAGAGGACAGAAGAGCTTTTTAAGAAGGCAAACTGGGACTAGTCAAGTATTTTTCTCTTTGAGTGACAGTGTTTCTTGTGGCTTCTACCAAGTCTTTTTTGGCACTTCACTCCCAAGAAGTACAAATGGCCAAACCACAACCTCCACCTTTACCTGAACATAACAACAGCCAGAGGGGTGTTTGTAGACAGATTTCATAGAACATTCACACTTACAGATAGAATAAAAGGAATGGAAATAAAATCCTAATTTATTCAAAAAGGTCAGAACGGTACTTCTCAATAATCCCAGCAGAAGGGGAGGACAGTAACAAAGATGGAGCCAACTAGGAACAGTACCCCTTTGGCCTGGCACGACTATCCTAAAAGTGATGTACGTGCTAAGCTAAGGGGTAAGACACTGACCCCTTTAATCAGAATTACGGATCTTGTTGCTTCTAGCATGTATTTTAGCAGCCATTTTCTGAAAGCAGAATTCAGGAGTAACATTTGTTCTTTCAACAGTCATACAGAAAGACTAAATTGCTATCAGTACAGTGAAAACAATAGATTTTATCAAAAGAAAATGGTACTGTTCCTTTTGCTGCCCCTCAGTATGTGGTTCACTGTAGCACAGCTGGTTCAAAGGATTTTATTAAGAGAGAATTTAAAAAAGTAGGACATTAAAAACTACTTCATGACAAAAGGAAATGTTAACGATAAATCCTATACCTGAGCATATCATCCTGCCCTAAGACAGGTGTACATTTTCCTCACCACATACTGTGGCAAGCTACACTGCAGAAGTCACCAGATAGTCCCAGTACCAGTGTTGACTTGGGATTACTAGGAGCACTGTGGTCACATCTTGACTCAGTTTTTTTCCACTTCAAAGACTACTTTTGCACTGTCTTTTGTACTACTGTGGGTATAGGAGAGGTTCTATGAACACACTGGATGGCCCCCAAAATTAATTATAGATTATAGCCTGGTCAGATTTTCTAGTAATAGCCAGTGACTATAATCCACAAAAATGTTAGAAATTACTAGTTTAGTAAGAAGAATGTAAGGGATTTTTATATGCCAAGAGCAGAAAATATATGTTATTTTGAAAAATGATGTCTCCATTTGCACTAAGGCCTTAGAAGAGGGAAAAACATTTACCAGAAATGTTGTATCAAATATCTCTCTACCTCTCTGGAGTTTCTCATCATTGCACACTCCTTTTTTCTTTGTTTTCAAAT
>VZTB01013206.1:112965-124660 GCA_013397245.1 Thryothorus ludovicianus
AGAATGCAGAAATCTGTGTATTACAGAAACATCTGTGATGGCTAATTCTGTTAACAATGAATGTAATGGCTTTATTTGTTTCTCATGGTTTATCTGCATTCCAAACACTTGAGGATATTCACTCAAATAGAAATTTATCTGATTTTAACCCTGGAGGGCCCTTGCCCTGTCCATTTTCCATCTAGAGAGAGCTGGGATGCTCAATCCTCATCAGATATGTGAACAACAGTTGCAGAATAAAAAAAGGGCTCTGTTCTATAAAAAACACAAGTTTCCACCTTTAAGCACTTCATTGCCTGAACTATCAGTAGGACTAAGCAGTAATTCCTTCTGCCATGTTGATATGGCATATAGGGCTTGAAAAGACCTGGCTTAAGAATCACCAAGCCCAGTCCCCCATGTTGCAGATATCTGTAAGCACTCCCTTTGCTAACAAGTCCTTCTCACTGCTGAAAACTTTTCTAGGTATGCTTTTAATTTTTATAGATTTTCAGGACCTAAAAGCTTGTTTTTATCTATGGTAAATACTATGAGAACAATAAGAAACCTTGTGGTGTGGCTTATATTAAAAAATGTGCCAAATTTGTTTATTTTACATTTTTTCCAGTTACCCTCCTACAGGGAGAGGACTTGAACAGGTGTGGACATGTCTTTTTACCTCTCTGTTCCCCCATTCCTTTGCTTTTGGACTTTTAAGGATTGTTCTCCCTAGGGTTGTGGCTCCCCTGTCTTCCACTCTCTCTATCTCTCTGATCCACACATCCACCTTCTTCTTTGGACATTCAGGTACTATCTCTGAGCCACAGAGTCACAAATCTATCCTTTTATTACAGACCTAACTCATTTCCAAACCAAACTCTCACAGCATGTCTCTCTCAGCTCCTGTGGATAACTGTCAAATTAAGGTCAAAATTGCAACATTTTCTTCCTGAGCTTTTTGAGGCTACTTTCTTACTCATTTACTGTGGATAATGGTACATATATTCATATCACAAATGTGTCATCTTTAACTTGGCTTGCTCTTTGACAGTTTTGAAATGTCAAGGGTGTGGAATATGGTGAAATTCTACTGCACAGCACCTTCCCTTCCACACCTTCATAAGATAATTTTTTTTCAGATTATGATCTATTGTCTTCATATTTGCAACTTTCTTTAGCTTGGGATTAAATAAAGGAACATCAGTGCTTCAATGTGCACAAAAAGCTGATATTTACAGTTATTTACCTGTCTCACTCTGTGAGACAACCAGTGCATTCATGACCTTGCAGCATAGCCTCTCCCTCCTCTACCATGATGTGAGTTCTTGAAGTTGTTCACAGCTTTTCCTCACCCTATTTAAATATTATCTAACATTCAGCTTCAAGAGTTTGAAGCCCATCTCCAGTACATGATTATTTCCTTCGTGTATTGAATTTTCAAACAAGAAGCTTCAGGGTCACATTCAGGATCCTCTTTATCCTTGGTTTTATTAGTCATACTCACAGAACTACCTTATTATTTTCTTTCAAATTATTACCACCAGTGTTCTTTCCCAAAGAAAGCTGGATAATGTTTATCCTTTCTAAGCATGAGCCATTAGCTGCTATTTTTGACTGTGTTATTTCATTATTGCTTTTTTCTCCCAGTCTCCTATGTAGACTGGATGACAAACTGGCCATAGACCAAATTCACCCTTTGCATTTTAACAGAGAGCTCAACAGAGGAAAATCCCATCTCATATGTAGGGCCCCAGTAGCTGTGGTAACACAAACCTGTGAAACCCTAGTTCTGACATCCAGCATGACCATAAATAATAACCATAAACTCTTCAGGGTTCTGAAAAACACTGGCTTTAATACTTCTACCATCTCTTTTTACAGCATTGAATGTTCTCATTCGAAACCTTATCACGTTTGGCCTACACAGAGCAGGGTGACATTCAGATGACCTGACACTAGACACCTCCAACACAGTAATTTCATTCTATAGTAATTCCCTAGACTTCCTCTAGTGAAGACAATAGATGAATAAACACTTCTGGGCACAATTCATCAGATCTTGAACAGTCATCTGTGGCATATGTGAGTCATGGCCTCGTTGTGCTTATTTTCTCCTATTGTATATGAAGATGGTCAGAGCTGCAGTGTAAGTGTCTAAAGTCAGGAGATGTAAATCCCAGTCCTACTATGATGCACGAGGCAGCAGCATAGTTTTCCCTGGGCTTTTCAACACCTGTCTTTATTTAAGGTGTCCTTAGTATTAAATTTGTACCAAGGGCACGTATGCAGGGAAAGTTTGCCTCATCAAACTCAGCCAAAAGAACATAATAGTTATTTTCTCTTCCACAAAAGAATTAGCAGCTGCTCATTTCTGATATAGAAAATACACTGATCTATAGTTTCAGCTGGCATGAGAACAATGAGAGCTTGAGTCTTGCATTTTCCTTAATCTTAATTTAGTTTTAGTTTGTTTTAAAGTTTATTTACCACCATTCCCTTTGTCAGGTTTCTTCTGCATGACCTAATTTACATGGACAAATGTACATTTTTTCATTTGGACAAATGTAAAAACAAAAAGAGCTTTTAGACTGTATCTGTATGTTCTTTTGTCTTGGGAAATACAAATTAGGGAACTGGGTGAATAACACTGCTTGGCTTTGTGTCGTGGAATGCAATTGTGGAGCTATGGCAGGGTCAAGATTTATGAAGATATCAGGACTGGAGTGGGCAGGGGGCCAGCTTACACCTGCAGCACTATTTTTGCGGCTTTCCAGTCAAGTAACTCTGGAGTGAGGGGCATTGGTTCCTAAGGTGGCATTATTTAACAGATTGGCAGGCACTCTCTTGAGATGGACAGGAACTACACAGATGGGGGAAGGAATGAAAATAAAAGACAAACAAATTGCTAAATCGAATTTATATAAAGTAGATGGAAAGTACATTTAAATAAGAACAAAGAAAATAACAAAAAGAGTAAATGAATTGAGCAACTCAACAAAATCCCTAAATACACATGAAGAAGAGAGAAAGAGGAGTTATCTTAAGGAAGTTAAAGGAAGTAAAGGATTTTTACACAGGGATAGATCTCAATAACGCTACTTTTAATCCAAGGAGCTAACTTAAAAAAATACCTCTTTACTGGTAACTAATGTAGTCTGTTAAAAAAAAACAAAAAACAAACACAAAAAAATCCTTCACCACAAACCAAAAGAAAACAAGCAACAAATAAATAAAAGCACAACATATGTGTCTCTGTCCCAGTGACTAGATTTCTATTGATACCCATCATATTATTCTCTTTCTTACTTATTCACAGCTCACTGACCAGATTACAAAATCACCAGTTTCAGAGGCTGCTGCAGAAAGCAATCTTGACAAGAGTCAAATGCACAAAACGAAGGACTACAGAGAAGAGATTCAGCATTTCTTGTGTATGCTCTGCAGTACCTTTCTGGCTATTAAACAGAGCTTATGTTATTGTGGCAGAAATTTGACAAGTTATTTGCCACAAAAAATTATGTATAGAAAGTGGTTTTTTTTGTAGCGAAGCAATATCTGAGAAGTCCTAATTTACTTGAATGTATTCAGTGCACAAGTTTATATTTCTTCATACTACTCTGTTGATTTCCATTATTCATAATTTCCATTAAACAAAAGTGTCAGATCAAATAGATTTTTTTCTATTTTTCATTTTATGAGCATAAATCCATATTTCAAATATTAATTTAAATTGCTCTCTTTTAAGTGGTAGAATCTTTGTTTCTCCCGAATATTTTCCTCAATCACAGAACACAAAACACAGATGTGCACATAGCTTTGAAATCATCAAAACACCCAGCAAAAATGCTGTAGTTTTTCTCTCCATGTATAATTATTTAAAGAACTTTTCTTCAATATTTTAAATCTATATATTAAGAAGGTTAGTTTAACAAGAGAAGTTATTATTTTCTGTGTAACCCTTAAGAGGCAGAAAAAAGGATGCTTAAACCCAAAGTAGACAAGAAACTATAGTGAGTTCTCACAATCACAGAACTGTGCCTCTGCTTGTGCACTCAAACCAGGTGGATATGCTAAATAACCCATTATTTCAGATGTTGGGAAACCTAGCCTCCCCTACCTTACCAAACACATCCCTTTTTGTAACAGACAGCTGTAAAACATAAAAGGGACCAGCTACTAAGCTAGAACAAATTGATACAGGTAATTTTGAGATATGTTGTTTTCAGGTGCCAACATATTGGTAATGCTCCATTTCTGATTCACATTTTGAACTTCCAGTAAATCTTGGTTCAAAGCATTTTTTGTATTTACAAATTCCCCAGCTACACCCATCCAACATTATAAGGAATCAATATATCCTTTGTTCTTTCCACCAGGGCTTAGTTGTTTCATGTTGTTGGTTTTTTTTTTGGTTATAGTTAAGATAGATTCCTTATGTTAATGTTAGAATTCTTTAGAAAGATCTTCTATACTCTCAGCCAATAGAGAGCAAATTTTTATTGAAACTAAATAGAAAGACATAGTGCAGAAATGATCATTAAAATGTTTCTATGTGAAATAAAATTATTTTTTTAATGCTTTTGTTCCATCCAGCTAGAATGAGATTTCTGTTGGCATCCAGAAAATTCAATGTGCCAATCTGGCATCACGTTTCTCATTGGAAACTTCCACTGCATTAAAGTGCACTATAAGAAGCTAAAATTGGATGAAAATCATCTCATCATTTATGTTTCTAAAAAGTCAGAGCATTACCACTGCATAGTACTCAGAAAGTTGATTCTGAAAGAAAATTATGTATTAAGCCTAGTCTTCAATTTAAATGAAAGTTAGCATACCTAAGCTCTGGACAGTGGATTACTACAATACATTTTCATTGTTGCTGGCACTAACCAGACAATAGGTGTGAAAATACCAATTAAATTGAAAAGTCTGACTACTTACCACAGTACTTACACGTACTTCTGTCTTTTCCTGCTGTTTGTATCTAAATTTAAAAATAACACAAGAACATTTTGCATCTAATGTTTCATAGATCTTATTACAACTTCTTCCTCCTCTCAATGTACTTTTTTACAATGTGTACAGCAGAAAAGGGCAAGGAACTAATCAGAATGCCAAAAGAGTTGGGTTACACAGTGTGTAGAAAGCACTTCAGCTACATTATTTGCTCAGTTTCTGTAGGGAGTTGTGAAATAGAGGTCTTAAATTTAACATGTCTGGCTTACTTCCACCTGGATTCACTTCAAACCCTTTGCCTGCAGCTTGCTGAATACAGAGTGGGAAATCAGTCATTACATTAAGAACTGATGGCAAATGATTCCAATTCACATTTTTCAGCTGGTATGTTTTTTAACCTGGAGCAACACCAAATTGAAAAATTTTGCAAGCTGGGCATAAAAGCTATGTTGTAGACTAAATATATTTCCAGTTCTGTGAAGTCCACAAGGGGATATTTCTCCAGCATTTCTCCAGTTGCTATGCTACCCACTGAAGTTACAAGGCACACTATATCTTCAGCTCTCATCCTGTTCTTTTTCTCTCTGCTACCAGTCAGTGTCAAAGCTACTCAGCTGCTGTGATCTACAGTTTGGCACTGACCCAAATTCAATACATTTATAAATGTCTGATAGAGACTTATAGGCTATTTGCTGCTAAGATAAAAACACACCTTTGAAATTAACCTGCTGCACTCTGATTTGAAGCATGTATTTTGGTTTGATGGTATTGCAGGAGTCATATATCTTTTCTGTTCTCTATCAAAAATATAGTTATTACTCAAGTGCATTTCAGTAGTTCGTGCAGTCATTACACTGCTCTATAAGGCACTGATACACATTCCATTTTTTTGAGAAAACTCTGATATTTTATAGAACTTAGAGAAGCAAATAAAAATTTTACTTTCTGGAGACTTATATAATTTAGAAACCAAATCATGGTACAGAAAAGAAATCCTTCAGACCTGAACTCTACTATTGATGTCATTTTAGCCAGGGGACCCTAGTGTCTCTGTAACACTAGACGTGTTAAAATGTGTATTGATTTTGTGACACTGACAAATGTAAATTTACAAGATACAGGAGGATGTTTTTATCATGCCACAAGACAGCAGGTGCAAAATAGGTTTCCAGTGTATCATAACATGAACAGGATAAAGAAAAGTTTTTATACAAAATTGTTCTGGTTTGAGAAACAAAACCAGTGAGACACTTCAAGTCAGAAAATAAAATTTATTAGGTAAAGGGAAAATGAAAAGGAAAACAAAATACATGCTATAAGGAAAAAGAAAATCACTGACAGAGTCAGAATACAACCTGACACCCTGATGGTCAGGGTGTTGGTAGCAGTCCAGTTGCAATGGTGGCTGCAGCCGTCCTGGAGAATCAGTTGTGGCTCTGTTGGAGCAGTGATCCTGGAGAAAAAGGTGCAACCCTCCACTGAAGGTGCAGTGGTGATGGATGGGCCTGTTCTTCCTCTGGGAGTCCATTGGAAAGGCTGCCTTGGTGTTCCAAGTCTCAGGTTTTTATCCAGGTAGAGGGGCTCGGTTCCCCTCCGGATGGAGCATTTCCCAATGGGATGATGGAAGTTTTTCAGTGAACTCAATGGCTCATTAGCAGAAGACCTATCCCTGGAGGGAGGATGGACCATGGAGGAGATAAGGAAACTGCTCTTGATGGTTTCTTATCAGCTGGCTTATCAACAGAAGATCACATCACTACCCCCCATCCCAGTTCCAATGGATGTTAATAGAATAACACACCCCTGATTATATTTTACACTGCAAACCATGACAAAAATATATTTTAAAAAGCCCCATCCCTGACTATTTTTTTAAATTATTTTTAACTAATGCAATTTAACCAAGACACAAGTTTTATTCCTGTAACAAGTTAGTACATACTCTCTATTATCCCCCTAAAAGTATTTATAATTCAGTGACAGTATAAAGGGAAAAGGGTTTAATTTGATCTAATCTTTCTCATGAAAAGCAGCCATGAAAAATACATTTCTGGGATAATGACACTCAAATCAGTTTTGCCTGGACAATGTTATGAAAGTCTTTAAATATTATGACTAGCTGGTCAGGGACTTGTTTCAGTATATTTTCTTATTTGTATTTCTGTAGAAAAATTAGGTGTTCAGGGAGATTTGGTTCTAAGTAAATATAAAGACTGGTCAGTGCAACATTTTCTGTGAGTAGATCTCAGTATATGAATGGATATCTTATCAGCTACGTGGGAAACTGGAAGAGAGAAAGAGGGAAGAGAAGATTTCCTGGAGATCATACAGTGAGCAAGTGGTAAATTTAGGAATTGGAATAAATGGATTGAAATGTAAAAAAACAAAAGCTCTCAATACAGTTTTACTATAGCTTTACAGTGACTGGAGAGTTTCTTCTCATCTCTTCCATGAAGAAAGACCTTCCAAAAGTTACTTGATCATGGAGTGAAAAGTGTCAGAATTCTTGTCATGCTTCATTTAATAGCCATTGCCAGGGATAAACATTCATCTGTCCCAGGAACAACAAAGACAATGTGTGTTTCTGTGTATTGAGGTATCTTTTCAGTAGATTTGAGGGTTACAATTTAATAAAAGGAAAGAGAAAGACAAAGAAAACTAGTATAATTTAGTATTTCATTGGAAATACCACCAAAATTACATTGATTTCAGCATGCAAATTCATTCTTTAGAATTCATGTTTGCCTATATGATTTTCAAATTGAATCTGAAGTAGAAAACTGAAAGAGAAAGGACCTTTTTAAACAATTTGTTATTTAGAGAAATGGCTACATCAGTGACATTGCATGAAGGGTTCTAAATTTGTTTTGAGAAATTCTGGCAACTAAAATGCAACTGAAATGTACATGTCAATAAAAAGAGCTTGGAAAACTTTTGTTCAAGACCAAAAGAAGAATGTTATATTTCTAGATTTGATCCTGATGCAGCTGAAAATCACAGAAGTCTTGTGATACAGGCAGCAAGTGTGAGAAAATCACATCTGAGACGCTTTGTTAATACAAACCTTACACTTGTGCTGACAAATCTGTCAAAATCACATAAGGAAAGATATCATGTCTTGGTAGCTAAGCTAATAAACAGCACAAGAGTTTTCTGCAGATCTAACACCCAGTTCAGCCACATTGGACCAGTGTGCTGCTAGTACATCCTAGCTTTAAATAATTTTTTAAATGCTGTCTTAAAACTGTTGCCAGAGCAGTCACAAAAGGAAGAAGAATCTATCACCACAGGTGTTCCAAAATATTCTTACCTCCACAGAGAGAAAATAAAACACATTCAGGACCTAGTCACACATTTTAGTGGAGTCACAGAAGTTGCATACATTATATGTTCATTTTACAAAGTGCACAGTGCTTAGGCAGAACATCCAGAATCCAATCTTAAACACAGGTATAATTCATTATCCATTAAATCTTGATAAAATGATGTCAGATAAGACTTCTACTCATTATAAAACATTAAAAGGAACAGATATAATAAATGTTTCTCTGAATATGCAGCCATGATATTGCCAATTCTATATTTCGCAGAAGTAAAATATTTTGTAGTGGCAACTTCTTTGTGTTGGGTATGTTTTAAAGAAAAATTTTAAAAATGTATCAGAAGACCATTTAAAACTTCTTGGGCTGCACAAAAAGCCATAATCTTCCTCAAAATATATTTTAACTTCAACTTTGTCATACCTGTTCATGGTCATAAATAAGAATTTGATCAAATAGCATATATTTCAGAACATATTTGACAGAGAAAATTTGATCTTTAGGTTGTTGTTCTGAATTTTGCTGATATTTATTTTGACATCTACTCATTTCCTCATAAATTCAACTGGTTAGTGGAAGCTTCCACATGATGGAAGAACATGTGTTTGTTTTTCTAGGACAACATCTAAAGGAAGGTAAGATGGTCTAGAGAATCTAAATTAAACTAATTTTTAATTTTTTCTATGCTTATTTATTTCAAATGTTCTAGATTCAGTATCTTTTCAGGATGTCTCTGAAAAGGCTAATTCCTGCATAAGTTGAAGAGTCTATTATATCCTAGATAAGGTTTTGATAATATAACAATATGCCTAGAAATTAAACCAAGACATAGTGCTTTATTTCCAATTACAGGATTTTTTTGTCAACTACTAAAAATATTATCAATTTCATTAGCTAATTCATATTTGTATTCTAGTGCACAAACTAATAAATCAATCGAATTTTAATCAAATTTAAATGAAGTTTTTAATTTTCAGATACATCTATTTCTTCTGTTTGCAAAACATGTTTTTCAGAAAGGCATCATTTTCAATAATCTCCCTCGTAAGATTATATTTCTAATATTTGATCGATCATGCTCTATTCAATAGCCTAAAGAACCAAATTTTATTGGAAAATTTAGCCCATTCTTTTGCAGCTTTTTTTTTCTACCAGCCAAATCAAGTTTTCAACACAGTTGGTGAAAACCCACTGCTTAAAAAAACCTCCCCTCAATCTGTGTGCACAATTTTAATGTTAGGGTTTTAGGAAGCGGTTCTATATCTCTAGTTTCCACCTTATTTTATGCTTCAGTAAATAGTCTGGAAGATCAAGAAGCTAAATTAACTTCTGAAGTAACTCCTTCTACTGAAGTTGACTTATGTATACCAAGGCATCTCAGATAAAACTCATAAACAAAGCTAGGGATTGACAAGTTCAATCTTAAGCACACATCACAAAATAAACTTAGAAAACTATTCCCTTTTGTTTGTATCTGGAGGTATGAGCAGAGGTTTAATTCATTTTTCATGTTTGAGAATATCAGCAGTGACCTGATGACTAAAAAATGTGACATCTCTATCTACTTACTTTGCTCCTTACCACAATTGATAACAGTTTTGGTCTATTGAAATGTCTGCTTGAGGTTTTTAGAGATTGCTCTCTACCTGGTAAAAAACTATTTATTTACCACTCAATACAAATTTTTCATTTTGTTTTGGCTTTGTCATAATTTTAGCCCTTATAGTTTGCATCACTCTTTATTAACAATTAATTTTATAGAAACTATAGTTTCTGGCTCTTGTGATCTGATCTTGTAAATACAGCCAGCAAGCAGTATGCTATGTTTTAAATTTTCAGATAAATATTTTATAGTTCACAGTAATATTTCAACTATGGAAATAATAGCAACTGGCAAACTTGGAACATGAAACTTGCTAGATGACATATCAAAAACATATGCCTTGGCATTGCAGTTTTGAATGAAGTTTTGGATGTCTGAAGCTGTGAAAAACTTTGAAAGGCAACATGTTCTGACAGGTCATTCAGTATTTCTTCTTACTTAAGTATAAAAAAATACGTAATTTACTCTTTGCCTTTCATATGTGATTTACACCATCATGAAGTGTATTATTTATTTTTCTAATACACAAAGAATTCACCTGGAATTTGCATTTTTTTTCTTTTTTTTGTGTTTATTCTGGATGGTATGAAACATCTTTTAAACTGTACCATGTCCTTACTGTTGAAAGCCACGTAAGTCCTTAAACCAACCATTACATTCAATGGCCACCAAAGTGTAAGAGTTTAATGCTTCTCCTCACACAAAAAAAACCAAAACAACAACAAACAAACAACAAAAAATCCCACAAAAAAACACACAAAATAATGGACTGATCTTCCAACAACACAGAAATTAAAATGCTGAATAACTTTACAACTTTATTTGTTTTCCTAAATACAATGTTGTATTAAAGTGTGGTTATCTGTCAAAAAACCTGTCAGCTGTAAACTAACAATTTTAAAGCAATGACCATCATTATGTTTTGCTCTTTCAAAATATCAGTTTCAGAATGAATGGCTGATAACATAGGTTTGTACACGTTTCTACAAGGCAACAATCAAAAGATTGAAGGGAAAGTAAAGCCCATATAATTTTTGCAAGATATGTCATAATCACAGTATGAGTGTACACCTGTACATAGAAGCTGGCTGTGTTTTCATTTGGTTTTTAAATACTGTAGGCTTACACAGTCCTGGTAGAACATAAAGAATGCAGGTAATTAGGTAATGCACTGTAAGTTTGCCAGAGCGAATGGTCTGTAATGAACTAGTGTGTTTGTACTTTCACCTGAATTTCTGGCAATGCTTGTCACTGAACTCACCTCATTAGCATCTGTATAAACAAGGGAGATACCTTTACTGCCTGGAGGCGTTTGGTCAGGAATCAATGGACCTCATTACTTCTAAAAAAAGTAATCTCAAACCTACATCGTGGTGGTGCTCTTTTACCCTCCCTTGTTTTCAACCTTTATATGTCTCCAACGATGGCAGACTTTTGGATATGTGGAATATACCCTCACTATGCCTCAGAGATGAGAAAACAGTACACCTCTAATCTGCACAGTAGAATTTGAATTAAAAGTATATAGCTAATTTATGGAAAAACTGAGATCAACTAAACACAATTTGATCTGTCCTAAGGTTTCTGGTTAACAGAGAATTTAGAGAGGAAGAAATAAAAAGAACTGACAACAAGAAGGATGCATATAAAAGGATTTTACTTGTAAAAACTTTATTTACAACAAATCTGGCCTAGTCAAGCTATAGCAATCTGACTAACAAAATTTGGAGATTCACCTAATCCTCTCTAGAATAGTTTTGGATTTTAAATAAAATATTAAAAAATCGAGTAAACAAATTAGAAAAAATACTAATTTAATTTTCCAAAAGAAATGTTG
>VZTB01013206.1:124685-139393 GCA_013397245.1 Thryothorus ludovicianus
CATATCTCTGACTAGAGAAATCATTTCTATGGCAGGGCAAAAGGAAACAGAATTCTGAACCTTTAAAACCTGGACTCATATCTAGGACAAGAATGTGGTTTACATTTATAACTTTCAGAGTCAACAAGATAAAAAAATAACCTGTACTGAACTTTAATTTACAGGGTTTTGTGTATCTCAACAGAAATGTGTTATTTTACCCATTTAACCCCACGTGACAGGCAAATCTTGCTTATATAGCAGAAAAGCAGGTTGAGACAACTCTAATTGTTTTTTTCCTGCACACGCCCTCCATATCAGCTCACATAAATCACACCAGAGACCGGTGTCTTGCTTCAACACAGAACTGGCCAGGCCGAACTGCCTTGCTGAGATGTACACTGCCAACCAAAGATAATGAACTTTGCTGGAAGTTAATTGCTTTAACACTGTACTCTGGGATGTCTATAGACCCTGCCTTGTTTAACAAACTTACCTTCAAACTGTGCCCAGTATAGTTGATCTAAAAATAACTCAAGTGTGTTTCCACAGTCATATTACAGGAAAGCAAAGCCCTGGTGCTGCAAAGGTTCCCTCTCTCTAGGAGCATTAGTGGTAACAAGGAGACCAGCTACTCAAGTTACTCAGAAAATTAGAGCAGGTCAGAATTGTTATTTTAACAGCTATGATCAAAGCAGTGTTGAGTGAAAGGAGGGAATGTGAAGCTGATTTACAGATAACAAGGACAGAAGCACCACCCCAAGCTTTCAAGTGCAGCACTGTCCACAGAAATTTGAGTCACACAGAGCACTGAACACTTGAGTCACAGTACAGTCTGTTATGTAGTATTTTAAAAATTTGGTATTGTTTCTTCATCAGCAATGTTGAAAAGGTTTCAATAAATTTGACTTCAGCATCTCATAACATAATAAGTAATAGTAAAATCAAAACAGAAAATACTGCAACTCACTGGAATGTTTTCCACAAACACATTGAAGAAACCAGACCAGACAGCATTTTGGATAAAATTTTTCTCCACTAGAAGCCATTTCAGCAACTCCAGTTATTACAGTTCCTCTAGGTTTAAGTTACTGTAAGAAGCAACAATATCTCTTTAGAAAATGGGGTTGTTTTTAGCCAGGATACGGCAGTACAAAATGCTTGACAATGCACAGTGTACTGAATAAGAAACTCTGAGTTCTTCCTATTCTCTGCAAAAGGACAGAATGACCTGCTACATCTATTATTAGTTCCTGTTCAGAGGTTTGATAAAAATAAGAAAGCAATTCATTATTACATAAACTCTCTTAATACAGTTCTTCAGAAAGAACAAAAAATATAAGTTAGAACTCAGTTTTAGCAGCCTCTTATAAAACAGACTTTTTTTGAGCAGATTTTTGGTGCTAAAACAATATTCAGGTCTTAATAAGCAGTTATTCAACATACACAATGTCAACTCCAGGGACTTTAAAAAACAGTTCCTTGCTGACAAAGCAAAACACTTTGCACTTTACCTCTTCTATGAAGTGCTGAGTCCAAACCTTCAGCTTTCCTTTACCTGCATAGTCCAAAATAATCAGACGTTTAATGAAAAGGATGAACATTTCAGCTTCCTTTATTCACCAGTAAAAACAAAGATTTTGAAAACCATACTTTTAAAGAACCCTTGTGAATTACAAGGAAAGAATTTCTCAGAATGATGAGCTATAATGAGAACTTTGTGACTTGGACAAAATGACAGCATTGGCATAAGTAATATCAGATAACATTATTTATGTTAATGCCTTGTGCCTAAGAGCGAAGCACAACTAGAATATAGCTTGGTGGAAAATCAGTATTGTAATCTGAAGTTGCAAAATGCTGGGACAAGGGGGTTCAAATCCCCCACCTGTATTTTCAAGGGCTATAGAATCACAATAATGGGAGATACTAGAATCCTTTAGTAATTCATACACATATATGTAACTGAAATGCATTCTTTTCTGAAATATAATATAATATTCCATAAATAAATAGGATTGGGACTAGAATGTCAGTAGTAGGTAGCATTACTCATATTTTAGGGGATTCAACAAGATTTAAGAAACTCACTGATAACCAGGTGGGCACAAGAATACATGGAAGAAATTAGACACACTGAAGTATGCCTTCTTGTAGTGCATTTCATAGCAGCTGAAGAGTCCATGAAATCATGCAAGGAGGGCCAAGTTTGTCACAGGCAGTGAAAATCTAAGAAACAAATTTTGTACAAAGATATTGAGACTGCACAAGCTTCCCCATCAAGTTTTTGTCACAAAAAAAAATTTTGGTTTTATCAGTATAGACGGAGAGCCCAGACACAGAAAGAAAATATACAATTATATATAAAATGTTGCAACAAAAATTAAATATAAAACTTGTGAAATCCTTAACAATCCATGGATTCATAGCAGATTGCTTACATCAATGTAATGAAGCTCTGAGGACCCTTAGAAGAAAATCTTATTCAATTTGCTCTGTAAGTTTTCAAAGTTAATTATTTTTGGAAGCATTTACTAGAAATATTCTCCTGTGGATGGGAAGAAGAAAGAGCTATGTATCCCTCAGATGTGCTTTACTGTAAATTATTAGTTGGACATCACCAAATGTTAATTCTTTTCACACTGATAATAATGGACTTGCCATGAAGAGCCTCCACAGGTTTGGTTTTTTTTGGTTTTGTTTTTGAACCACCACCATCCCCTTACAAATTTGTGTAAGCTGATTGACTCTGCTCCTTTGCTCATGGTAATTCAAGGAATTAATCTCTCTTCATAAAAATAGGCATGTTAGCTCATTTTTGTCCTCTATTTGCAATTCATTCTTTAATTCTGATCACCTTTGACCTTAAATAAGTAAATGAAGTTCCACCTATTACTTATAGTTGAAAGGCTCTACAAATTTTGTTCTGCAGCTTTTTAAATGCCTGAAATGTTCAGTTTTCACCTAATAACAGCCCAAAATTGTACAATTTTGAAACAGAGAAATCAAGCTGGATCACCCACTAAACTTTTCTATTTTATATCAAGGCTCTGGGACAAGGATAACTCTAAATTTATGCAAGCATGCCACCACTCTTTTGAGTAGTGGATCCTTTGAGATCATAGTTCAGCCTTGCAACAAGTTTTGGCTGAGCATTCCCACTGTCCACTATTTACCCACATATTTTATTCATGATTGATTTCTTCAATAGGTTGACTAATAGTACCAGCACCCCAAAATGTTTGTGATTCTTGCACAGGACTGCTATACAAATAACCCTTCATTATGGTATGGCCCTACTGTTCCTTCTAGGAGAAGACTGACAGTGCATATCTCTTGTGGTGACATTTGGCCATGTAAAAGCTCTTGTCCAGCTACCCATCACAAGGACAGAGAGTGGTATAGGAAAGTGCTGCCATTTAATGAAAGGCCAAAAATAAGATTTAGTTTCTCAGAAAAGGCAGATTTTTGACTAACATAATTTTATCCTTTAGCTTTGCCAAACTTTCCAGAGAAGAAGACAAACTTCTTGCCCCACCTTCACCAGCCATACCACCTTCTATTGCATATATCTAACTCTGGGATGGAACGTGTGTTGTTAATGTTCAGACATTATCAAGGATGTTTACTGTGGAAACATTTTACTCACAGAGACTGCAATACTCTTTGTTAAAGATTGTAGACTCCAGGACTTGCTGAAACCACCAGAGTAGCTTAGTGCAATTGCTGCATTAAGTCATTACCATTACACAAACAAAACATTGCTAGTGTCAGAAATGTGGTGTTTTGCCACACAGCTCGATTTACAAACCTCTCTGTGTACAGGCTATTCTGCAATAAGGCTTTACAGATTTGGCAATGTAAGAGAGGATGTATGCTTTTTTTTGTTGTTGGAATACAGATTAAGTTGTAGGATAGCATTTTACTTACAAATCAACCATTTATTTCTGCCTGCACCTAACAAACTCATTCAGAATATGACAAACAGAAAAAACAAGATGCCTAAACCAA
This sequence comes from Thryothorus ludovicianus, assembly GCA_013397245.1. Lineage (NCBI taxonomy): Eukaryota > Metazoa > Chordata > Aves > Passeriformes > Certhiidae > Thryothorus > Thryothorus ludovicianus. The sequence goes on from VZTB01013206.1 coordinate 128,676, forward strand.
AAGCAGATGGATAGAAGTAAATACAGAATATTTATTCTCTTAGTGAATAAAAGGAAATCTTAAGAATCTGAATGGTATTACTTTTTTCCATTGGCATCACTACAGATTACACTTTAAGAAAATATAAAACTGGCATTGTAAAGTGAGAATTAATCTTTTCATTTTGTTTGGTTTTTTTTTTTTCATTTTTTTACATGGAGAATGAGAGTGAGGAGCACCTCATTTTGAGATTAGGGGATTTAACATGAGGAAATTAAAATTTTCTATGATTCTTCTTACCAGAATCAATTGAAGTATATAAGCTACAAAACAATTTTGCAAATAATTCTGCACAGAGAAAAATACTGTTAAAATTTGGACCACAAAGCAGTGCAAACAAGAAAAATCATAACCAGCCTGCTAGCAAAAGATATCAAATAACCTTTTTGCTCATGAATCACACTGTTCTTGTTAGAAAAGGATATGTAGTATTGTCTTACAAACAAAAAGAAATTAAATTTGTTTATGAAAAAGCAATATCTTTATATCCTTTTATAAAGGTACTGTGAGGTACTGTAAGGTTTAAAACGTAGCTGTAAGTGCACAGTTTAAAAGAAAAGAGTATTGTTTCTTTCCGTGTAGTGAGGCAGAACTAACAAGGGCAATACTGCAGAATTGAGAGGAGAGCAGTGTTAACTCTGCATGCACAGTGTGAACAGAAGCCTCCATATCTTCCTGAATGACCTGGTCTGGTTCTTGCACTGGGAGGAAAACTGTGAAATTGCAGGAATGTAAAATCATTTCCCTGTGGACAATCTGTGTGGTTCAGGGCAAGGACTTGAACTTGTCTTTCAGTTTCAACTGTGTGGCCTAACAAACAGGCAACCAAAAGGATGTCTTTCTCCTAAGTGAAATGCATAGAGATATATATACGTGTATAATACATACGTATATATGCATGCTCATACAATATATGCATGCATACACATAAGTATGTTTATGCACTTATATGAGATTCATCCTGATGAGGAATTTTTGTATTTTGTGTCCTTAAAAGTCTCTACTCAAGGTAACAGAATTTCTCACATTACTCCAAGATTAGGTAGGTTGGCAACTCACACGCAGATTGTGTTGGGAGCCCAAGGCTTATTGAAACTTCAGGTCAGACTGATGCATTAGCATCTTTATTTCATGAAGTAGTTGTAGAATCTCTACCTCCTCCCTGCAGCACTTACTCTAATTCTTGGCTTGGTAGAGTTGCTGTGATCCTTGTCATAAAGTTCAGAAACAATGTGAATTTGCAAAGCACTCTCTATAGTACCACATTTACAGCCTGGATCTGAAAAGTCTCATTGCAAAACTAGCGAGCCTTAAATCACAGAGGAATTTCTTGGTAATTACTGATACTGATTAATCTCTAATAATTAGTTTCAGGTCCAGGGTACACTGGCATGTAGGCAGTCAAAGGCTTTTTCCCAAGGGTATCCTACCAGACTAACCAAAACAAAATCACAGAGGCTGTGTCCATGCCCAAGAATAAAAATGTATCATGTACTTTGCCTTGACACAATTGAAATGCTAAATAAGAAAGGTGCTTAGTTACAGTAACTCCCAAACCATGCTGAGGAGACCTGGTGAGCCCTCCTCTCACCCACTCACCGTGTGTAGGACAGGCTCTCTCTGGGTCTCTGTCTTGCCTTAACAAAGTGGATAAAGAGCTCAAGGTCAGCAGCACAGGGAAGAACCAGGCTTGGGTCAACATGTCAAGTGACAACCAGGAGGCACCCAAACCAGCAGATTTCAGCACAAATATCTTTCCTCTCACTTCAGACCAGTTCATCTCATCATTTTAGAGGCAAAGACTATCTCAAATGAGCTTTGATCCTCTATAGTAGATTCTCTCTGACTGGTTGTCAACTTGAAAATCAAAATGACTGGTTGAGAAAGCACAGCAACGTGATGTAGGAAGGGGAGATTTATCATTTGTTCTGACTAATAAAGACATCATCACCAGTGTAAATCAAACAGGCCAGATATCACTGGCCACTGACATTTTCCTTAAAAATCAAAATGTCTTTGTCCATGAAAGCAAAAACCAGCATGCACATTTCAGTGTATTTGTTTTACTAATGGCAAGACTAAAATTTTCTTTCCTTTATAGCAATACACTGGACATAGATGAAATCAACAGGATGTGCACACTTTTTAATAAGATAAACAAAGATGCAAGATGAGGAGATAAAGCAGAGATATATTCATGAATACTTATTCCAATATTTAAATTAATTATATGCTTAAAGGGTGATTGCCTCTTTTTATCTTCTTCTAACTTACAAGCTAGAAAAGAGATCAAGAAACACAGCTGGGCATTTATTAATTCCATTCTTCCCTCTACAATTAAACTTTAATCTGTTTCAAAGGACATTTGGATTCTGTCCAATGCAGTTGCCACTCAAAGCAGCAATTAATGATAAAAGACATGAGCATTACCTGTAGCAGCATTTTGGGGGAAATTTGATCTCCAGAAGAAATGCACTTTGCAGTAAAAGAGGCAAAGGTTTTTATACAGTGGGTTATACACAAAATTAGTTCTAATTGATGTTTCTACAAACAGACAACTGGCTTTCCTTTTTGAAAAGCAACATCTGTGAAGATTTATTTAAATATTTTACCTAATCTGAGTAGACTTTAGAAAAATCAAGAACTATAATCCTTTAATGTCATTAGCCCTCAGCTGGGATTCATCGTAAATAACCCTCTATAACCTAAAAGCTGATGTAAAACTTGTATAATCAAAACCAAGACTTCAAACACAAGTAGCAGGTTTTTAAATCCAAATGTTTATTAAAATGTCTGAACCCTTTCTTCTCCCAATGAGGAAGAGTAGCATCAATGAAAAGCAGCATGGTTTCCCCCTCCCTGCCAACAAAGCACCCGCTGTCAGTGGCTGCACACATCAGTCTTTGCCTTGGGCTGGGCAGCAGGATCTGTCTGCCTTCCCCTGGAGCTGAAATTCAATCCAGAAAGGAGGGATCTGTAATCATGCTACTGTGAAACATTAATATCTGCCAGGCCACGAGAAGCTATGGCTGCCTCAGACATCAAATTAGATCAATTGGCCATCTGGGGTGAACACATGGAAGAACATACAGAGAGCAGTGAGCAGCAATTAGTCTTCTGAGGATTTCAGGAAGGAGACTAATCAGTAACACAGAGATCGCATCTATAACAGTACTATAATTTGAAGAACTTTTATCTTTAATGAGATTTAAAAGCCCTAAACAAATAGGAATACCTACCTAATGAGACAGCTATTGGTCTGAGCTGGCAAATGAAGGAAATGGAGCCTCAAACCTTGACCATCTGCCCTCAGCTGAGGGTGCTGGGAGCCTTTGTGGCAGGCACTCCACAGTAAGGGAGGGTCAAGCACACTTTTGGCTGGTGCTGAGGAGAAGAACAATAAGGATTGGGCTCAGATCACTGCACACAAAATCAGCAGTTTGGACAGAAGAAGAGGTCCTTCTCTGAGTTCAAACAAGCCTAAATATTCTTGGGCTTGGTAGTGATGTGCTACAGGACATATTGCCTCGCAAGTGTTGAAGCAGCGGTCCCTACCAGGACAGAGGATCCAACATGGGCCCATTGCCCTCAAGGCCAAGGGCATTGGCCGTGCTTTCCAGTGAGGTTTGGGCCACCTGACCCTGACCTGCACAAGTCATCCTGAGGCAGCAGTGGCAGCAGCAGCAGCAGCAGGTGACTCCCTGATGCAGGGGACAGTGGCACCACTTGCCAACCTGACCCAGAGGCTGCACAAGTTTGCTGGGGACCTGGATCTGGGTGGGGGGACTGCCAAAGCCTGCCCGACCCCCTGACTACTACCCCATGGTGTTCCTAAATGTAGGCACCGACGGTGCTGGGAAACCTGGAGAGTATCCAAGGTGACTGCAGAACTCTGGGGGTGGCAGTCGGGGACATGGGGACACAGGTTTCTCTGCCCCCCTGCCAGCATGGAGAGAGGAGAAGGTGTCTGATAATGCATGTCAGCCATTGATTGTGGACTTGATGTTGGCAAGGATTTTTGTTTCTGTGGCCATTAGGGCCTGTCTTAGGATAAACATGAGCACGGGTTAGACCAGACGACCTCCAGAACTCCCTTCTCACCTTAGCCTGCCTGTGATTCCATATATCATAAAGTAGAGCAGATATTATTCCGATTCCCAGTGAAGGATGCTTATTTTCTGCAATTTTTGGCTNGCACTTTGCAGTAAAAGAGGCAAAGGTTTTTATACAGTGGGTTATACACAAAATTAGTTCTAATTGATGTTTCTACAAACAGACAACTGGCTTTCCTTTTTGAAAAGCAACATCTGTGAAGATTTATTTAAATATTTTACCTAATCTGAGTAGACTTTAGAAAAATCAAGAACTATAATCCTTTAATGTCATTAGCCCTCAGCTGGGATTCATCGTAAATAACCCTCTATAACCTAAAAGCTGATGTAAAACTTGTATAATCAAAACCAAGACTTCAAACACAAGTAGCAGGTTTTTAAATCCAAATGTTTATTAAAATGTCTGAACCCTTTCTTCTCCCAATGAGGAAGAGTAGCATCAATGAAAAGCAGCATGGTTTCCCCCTCCCTGCCAACAAAGCACCCGCTGTCAGTGGCTGCACACATCAGTCTTTGCCTTGGGCTGGGCAGCAGGATCTGTCTGCCTTCCCCTGGAGCTGAAATTCAATCCAGAAAGGAGGGATCTGTAATCATGCTACTGTGAAACATTAATATCTGCCAGGCCACGAGAAGCTATGGCTGCCTCAGACATCAAATTAGATCAATTGGCCATCTGGGGTGAACACATGGAAGAACATACAGAGAGCAGTGAGCAGCAATTAGTCTTCTGAGGATTTCAGGAAGGAGACTAATCAGTAACACAGAGATCGCATCTATAACAGTACTATAATTTGAAGAACTTTTATCTTTAATGAGATTTAAAAGCCCTAAACAAATAGGAATACCTACCTAATGAGACAGCTATTGGTCTGAGCTGGCAAATGAAGGAAATGGAGCCTCAAACCTTGACCATCTGCCCTCAGCTGAGGGTGCTGGGAGCCTTTGTGGCAGGCACTCCACAGTAAGGGAGGGTCAAGCACACTTTTGGCTGGTGCTGAGGAGAAGAACAATAAGGATTGGGCTCAGATCACTGCACACAAAATCAGCAGTTTGGACAGAAGAAGAGGTCCTTCTCTGAGTTCAAACAAGCCTAAATATTCTTGGGCTTGGTAGTGATGTGCTACAGGACATATTGCCTCGCAAGTGTTGAAGCAGCGGTCCCTACCAGGACAGAGGATCCAACATGGGCCCATTGCCCTCAAGGCCAAGGGCATTGGCCGTGCTTTCCAGTGAGGTTTGGGCCACCTGACCCTGACCTGCACAAGTCATCCTGAGGCAGCAGTGGCAGCAGCAGCAGCAGCAGGTGACTCCCTGATGCAGGGGACAGTGGCACCACTTGCCAACCTGACCCAGAGGCTGCACAAGTTTGCTGGGGACCTGGATCTGGGTGGGGGGACTGCCAAAGCCTGCCCGACCCCCTGACTACTACCCCATGGTGTTCCTAAATGTAGGCACCGACGGTGCTGGGAAACCTGGAGAGTATCCAAGGTGACTGCAGAACTCTGGGGGTGGCAGTCGGGGACATGGGGACACAGGTTTCTCTGCCCCCCTGCCAGCATGGAGAGAGGAGAAGGTGTCTGATAATGCATGTCAGCCATTGATTGTGGACTTGATGTTGGCAAGGATTTTTGTTTCTGTGGCCATTAGGGCCTGTCTTAGGATAAACATGAGCACGGGTTAGACCAGACGACCTCCAGAACTCCCTTCTCACCTTAGCCTGCCTGTGATTCCATATATCATAAAGTAGAGCAGATATTATTCCGATTCCCAGTGAAGGATGCTTATTTTCTGCAATTTTTGGCTAAAGCTATGTCTGGTAAAAAATTGTGCCTAAAGTATGTTCCTGAAAAAACTTTGCCAGAGAAGATTTGTTTTTACATTGTGATAGGATAAAAAGAAACTTAAAACTCAGACTCAATAGTCAGCAGTTATGGCCAGGACTGGACAGTTGGTCCAATTCCATTTCCTGAAATGATATATAACTGTCTGCAAGGCTTACCCTGTGGGAGACAAAAGACCAAAAGCTGCTTCTCCCCCCTCTTGAGTCTTTTACCCAAGTCTTTTCTGCCCGTTTCTCTCTCCTCTGCTGGACGAATTTTCTGCCATTCACAGGAGAGCAGCTGAGCAAAAACTGGCAAATTCTGCTGCCTGCCGCCACTGTTCCTCTACAGAGGAGTGACAGAATTACACCCTGCCTCCTGCCTAGTTATGGGGTTACAGACAGTAAATGATGGCTGTGCATTTATAGTGAGAGCAAGGAAGTGTAGCTGGGATAAATGATCCTTGCTTCCTCGTGGGGTGCTATTAAAAGCAAAAAAGAAATAAAATTAAACAGACCTATTAATTGTCCCCCCTGACCGGTGTCAGTCAAGCACAACTACTCAGAAGATTGTAAACTACATTGTAAACTGTGGTAGTTAAGAGTCATCTCTCAGTGGCAGGAATTTGGCAGAAAATATCTTTTCATAAAAGTAAAAACAAGAAGAGACTTAGCATCTCTGAATACAAGGCTATCTCTTTCTTTTGATCTCAGCAAAAACTTGGGACCACTTCTACATTCTTTGAGAATAGATGACCTAACTTGATATTGTTTCTGAATGAGCTGGTATAAAATAATAGAACACATAATGATACCAATTTATACTCAGATTCTAGCAAAATATAAATATTGAATTTTATGTCTAATTGCCACTTACTCATTGCCTCATAAATTAGAAACTGCTATTCAGTAGCAAACTATTTGCTTAACATGGTGTTGCACATTTTATATCAAACAGTTGTGGGCTTCTTTTCTTCCCCTACTTTGGCTTAAATATATAGCTCCCTTTGGAATTGTTAGATTAATTTAGTTTGTTTTATAGTCTGGATGTGAATGGCTCACAGTCCATAGGGTCTAGCTTTCCCTTTTATAAATAATTCCCTTTTTATAGTGCAATTAGGATGCACTGTGTTTTTGCAATGCATCTCAGAGAGAAGCATGACAAACGAGAGGTACTAAAAGTTCTGTTGCTCTTTTCCTTCCTAACACAAACAGAACCTCAAGAGTCCAGAATAAAGACTACAATGGTGCTTCTGCATATATTCAGTTCACAGTTTCTACTGTGTACCATAATTTTTGTTCTGATGCTTTACTGTGCTGCTGCATTTGTACTTGATGTTTACATCTGTCAAGGGACTTCTCAGTATTATCTATATATCTATGAAAGCACAGATCAATACATGCATTTTGTAATGAATTTGAAGTTATTTTTGTGAATATTAACAGATGTTTACAAAATATAAACAGATATTTACTCTACATTTAACTCATGACCAAAACTGAATTTATGGCAAATGATAAGAACATGAGAGTCCTTGTAACTTTTAACAACTGCATAAAAGATGATGATATATTGTGGGAGGTTTTAAGTGAACAATTCCAGCTATACTCCTTCTAATGGATATTTTTATTCTTCTGCCTACATGGAAGCTGAGATATCCTCAAGGTNGCACCAGAAAAAAATCCCCAGCTCCTTTATGGAAAGGAATACACATATAAAAAAACAAGCTCTTTTGTGGAATAGATCTATATGAAAAGACTTTGCACTAGGCTTTAAATAATATATGTAGGAAAAAATAAAGAAAATAAAGAAATTATAGAGAAAATAAAAATCTATTATTTGTTACAGTGCCCAGTTATCACTCTTTTTTTGGTAAAATTTGCAAACAATTTTTTTCATTGTTATGTTACAGTTAATGTGCTAATGGGAAGTCTTTTATTGAAAATGTTCACATGGCCATTCTCTCATTCTCTCCTCTTGCCTGGAAATGTTACAATTACAAAACCATGAAAGAGAAACAGAAACTCATGACAAAAGTAAACTATCACATATTTTACCTATCAAATACATACAGTGCTTTTTTCATTATTTCAAAATTGTTTCAAAAATTTTAAATAGGGAACAAAAAATGCATTTTAATCCATCTACGTGCTGCTAACAACATGCAAACAAAAAGATGAATGACAAACAATAAATATATCATTTGCAATGAAGTGTTCAGTTTGTACTCTTAGAAATGCATCAGCTTGTTGAAACCATGAAATCACAAGTCAGACATACAGAAATAAAGTCACCATTAATATTCAATTTGCAAAGAAAAGTAAACTCAGTCAATATAATTTGCTACATGAAATGAATCTACATTAATCTCATGAAAAATCAGAAAAGCACAAGTGTTGATGCTTGTATCTTCCCATTACAATAGTATCAGTCCATACTCCAGGGAAGAATAAAGGAGTGAATGTGTAAAAGAAATGGAAGTGCTTGGGGTCAGATTCATTTTGGCCTATGAGGTGGGAAGCAAACAGCAGTGATGTGTCTCTTTCCCAGATCTTGCCCTAATAAGGGCCCCTTGCCTCTTCCATGGGAATGTTCGAATTCCATATGATACATAAAACATTCATTAGACATTATTGTTCTTCTAGCCAAGTCTGACATCTAAACCTGTAGGCCCTTAAGATGAACTCTAGTCCACTCCAGGCTCCTACACACACACACACAAACACACAAACTAAGAAAAAAAGGGAAGTAGTTTGTCATCACTGCCATGTAGGATTCTGGGGCTATCTAAACTCATCAGGATCACATGAAGAGAACCCAAGTTCCTGGAAGCAGTTGTCCCATTAGGTTTTCCAATTGGTATTCCGTCAGTTTTATTCAACCACAATCAGACTATTTAGAAGATGAGAATAATGTTGCATATGGCAGGATTGGTGCTAGGGCATCAAATATTTTTTTACAAGCAGTTTCTTAAGAGTAGACTTTTGAGTTCCCACCTGCGCTCTTCAACATCAGACGGAAAACCACACAGGTCCAGCTATGTTTGGAAATGCTGTCTTGAAATCCTAACTCAGAAGGGATGCAAAGCCTTGGGAGAGTCCACTGTTAGTCTTGAAGGAGAATATTTCATTACCTGGGCTTAACTGGCTCCTCATCATGGAAAGTCTGATTCTATCCTTTGAGCATCTCCTGAAGCTCAATGAGAAATATGCCTATGTATTTATTGTCTTCATATGCCTCGAGAATGCATATCCTCACTTTGTCTTTTCTAATTTTATTCTTCTCACTGTCTGTTCTAACGTATGTGGATATATCTAGATATAGACATAGATAGATAGATAGATAGATAGATAGATAGATAGATAGATAGATAGATAGATAGATAGATAGATAGATAGATAGATAGATAGATAGATAGATAGATGATAGGTGGCTACATAGCTATATATAAATATATATGATGTGTAGACATGCTCCTTGCCAGACTACCAGAGGCTTCCAAATTATTTTCTTTTATAGTCTATTTTACAATTTTTTTTTAGGTTTTTTTTTTGCATAAATGCAGAAAGGGAGCTCATGAGGAAAAGAGTGCCTGAGGACTTAAACAAAGACTTTATAGTGTGGGGAGAACCTGGGAAAGCAAAGCTGGCTAACAGAGGATGCACATTCTGCTAATATATTTGTTTTGATTGTATTGCTGGAGATACACTGCCTGGAACAGAGCCAGTTAATTTTTGCTGGCTTTTTGTTTTGTTACATTTCTATTTTTGCTACAAAACAAAAAACAATTATCCATAAAATTGAAAAACAAATTGAAAATCATCACACTACTGAAGAACTGTGGTAAAAAAAAATACCCCTTAAAACACAAAATACCTCTTAAGCACATTTTGGAAGTGAGAGTAAATAATTTAAAAAAAATAATACGTTTGTTCTATTAATACAAAAAATCCCTTTTTTTGTGCAAATGAAAAATAGTATTTTTGTATTTAAAATAAGAACCTGAGCTCTACATGCACGCATGTGGACAGCTGTTTGTCTTACTCCTATGACTGCCATTGTTGACACTATGAAAAATAGAGAAGAAAGCATGCAGGAGGCAAGAAAAAACATGCTACATGTACATAGCATATGAAAGCTAATCTTTTTCTTTAGCTTCACAGTGCTGTGTCTTTCTCCTTAACGCATTTTTATTAAGCTCTCCAGAGAAGCCATTACCTTCAGTTGATCTTTATATTAGTGAACACATTCTCAGAGCTTAATAAGTAGTCAGGGATGCTGTGCAGATTTGTGGCTCACAGTGAGAGGGCAATTCAGAAGAGGAGTATGTAGAGACATGAAAGAGCTGCTCAGACACTGAAAACTCAGAGGAATGGGGATGTGTGAAGAGGCTGCATTCTTAGTTTACATTTGGGTGGATGTAATACTGAAGAAAACATCAAAAATTTCTTCATGGGTTGAAAAATGCTGAGACATCGAAATGAAGAACGAGTGGCCTAGAGGAAGATGAAGATTTTTGCTGGTGTACTGATGAATATGTTAATGTTGTAAAAATCTTTTAAAAATTCATACTTTTGGCAGGTTTTTCCCATCTTAATGCAGCATGGACATCATCAGTAGAAACACGGGCTTTTTCTGCATTTCCTAGTTGAATGAGAAAAATATAATCCTCTTTCCCTTGTAAACAATAATACTTTTCCATAGTTTCAGGGGGAAAAAGGCCTCACTTCACCTGTCTTTGGAAGGC
>VZTB01013207.1:0-51957 GCA_013397245.1 Thryothorus ludovicianus
CCAGGGAACCAGTGACAGGGTGACAGAAATGGCCTAAGTTGTGTCATGAGAGGTTCAGATTGGATGTTAGGAAAAATTTCATCACAGAAAGGGTTGTAAAACTTGGGAACAGACTGCCCAGGGAAACAGTGGAGACACCATCCCTGGAAGAGTTAAAAAAAAGTGTAGGTATGGTACCTGGGGACATGGTTTAATGGTGAAAATGATGGTGGTGCTGGTTGGACTTGTTGATGTTAAAACTCTTTTCCAGTCTTAAGAATTCTATGATGTAGGCAAAGTATTTATGGCATGCAGTTAATTTTTTATCTGCAGTGGTACTATCATCAGCATATTTTTAGCTACCTTGCCTTAGCATAACTTTCCTTCTACTTTGTTATCATGTGTTATCATAAACTTCTTTACATGTTTTCTGTTTACCTCTCTCATTCTTTCATTTTAATAGGCATAGTTAACATATTTGGCTTATAATTTGTCGAGCCCAGGTAACAATATTTGGTCTTTAATGCTGGATCTTCTGAAATAACAGCTTTATAGAAAATCCTGCAGATTCAGCCTTTTAGACCTGTGTAACCACATGACCAGTGTTTCTTTATTGTTCATGAGTTCTTAGAGCAACTGGAATCATCTGTGGTTGTGTCTTTTTTGCCATAGGTCGTGTATTCAAATGCTGCTGATACATGAGATATCTTGCTCAGTTTCTTCTCAGCCCTGACTTTCACAACTGCAGAATGCACTCCAGCCATCCACAGATGGCCTTGGCTCATGTTACACTGTTTTATCTTGTCTTTATACACGTCACAAAGAATTACTGAGTCTCAAACAACTGCTGCACGTCAATCAGACACTTTTATTTAGCAGGTCATTTTTCTACCTGCTGTGCTTTCCTGTGTTTATCTGAGGCCTTTCTGGCTGACCTCACACCTGCATATTTAGAGCCATTTCTGTGAGGTCTTGAACCTTAGTTGTATTTACTATGAATTGGTCAAAAATTTTTGACAAAAGTGTATTTTGAGTAGAGTTAACATGTTCATCTTTTGATGGTGAATGCTGGTAAGTGAGGTGTGGAGTGAGCGCCTGCACATTCTGTTTTCAGTGTTCCTATTGAACCCTTCAACAGGTTAAAAAGACCAAGATGATTGAATTTAGAGGTGATTCTTGTCAAGGGTCTTGCTGAAGGATGTGATTAAAACATAAGAGCCAGATGGACAGAAAGAGGGTATAAATAATGGAATGCAAGTCAGTGCAGACTTGCTCAAAGTTATACATTTAAGCAGAAACAAGGAGTAAAAGCAGAATGAAGAACAGGCTGGCAGCTAAATAAAAGCATTTTAAAAGGATCTGGAAGTTACAGGTCCTAGGCTGAAAATATATGATTTTTACTATATGTTTAATATGGAAAGAAATATGGCCCAAGAGCTTGTGAAAAGGTTTTACCACTCAAGCTAGTTTCAGCTGGAGTCCTGTGCCTCCTCTTAGGCACTTAAAATCAAAAGAAGTTGGGAAATAGTTGCTGAAGAGGAACCAAAAGAAAACAACGAAACAAATCGTGAAAAAATTATCCTATGAGGAAAAGACAGAAAAACTTGTGTTTTCTTTCACAGCATGAAGATGAGCCTGCTAATTAGAGATATAGATATAACCTTCAAATATGTAAAAAATCTCAGAAGTGAACAGAAGGACCTGTTTTTTTAATTTATGGTGGTATGATAACCATGAAGTTGAAGAGATGATTCAGATTAGACATGAAGAAAACTGCTGTAATGCTCGGTAGGTAAGAAGTAGATGGAGAAGCTGTGAATTCCATCTCTCGAGGTCTTTAGAAGAAGACAAAACAAGAATTTGGCAAATAATCATCGGCCCTAGGATGGAATAGTGATCCAGATGATCTCTTCAGACATCTTTCAGCCCTATTTGTTGGTGCCACTGTGATTCTCTCAATTTCTTTCAAAATAATCAGAGACAAGGGTGCTCGGTTTCTCTCAGCTTATAAAAGTGCCACACTTGTATCTAGGGCCACACTTACATCTTCAGCACTTTAGGGCTTGAAAAGTGTCTTTTGATTGGATAAAAATTTCATTTCTTGATTTGAGTTAATTAGTACAGTGTTTATTTTCAGCATCTGTTTTACATTTGGGGCTGCAGGCCCAAGATCGAGAAGCCATAAATGCATTTAATTTAAAAAAGCAAGAAATGTGTTCATCAATGCTCAGTGGAAAAAAGAAAAAGCAGTTGGGGAGGAGGATTATAATTCTCTTGGTGCCATGGTGCAAGGAACTATAAATGAGCAGTCAGGTGCAGTTGGAGGGAGCTCCTTGGATTCGTGTGGGAGCTGAAGAGCCAGGCTGAGTGTTGTGCTCAACAGAAATGCAGAAATGCAGGATGAACCTAGGAAACTCTTCTAAACCTAAATAAATATCTGTAGATTTTTTTCCTTTAATTGTGTTGTTTCTATAAGAAGTGATAAAATCCATAGGAAATGAGGCATAATAATTAATATTTAATTATTATGCCTTAATTAGCAAAGTTAAGGACAGGCCATGTTTTAGAAGATTTTGCTTCCTAGAGGCATTTAGACATCTTTAGGTGATTGGCAAGAGTAGTTCCTGATAAGAATTTGATAATTTAAATAATTTTTTAATTGCTAACAAAAAACTGCTAATTTTCATTCACTAATTTCTAGGAATAATACGCCTATAGCAAGTTTTATCACTTGAAAGTAAATACAAGATTCATTGACTTTGGTAAAAGACTGTGGAGACTAGATATTTCAAAACAAATGGGTTTTGTTTTGGTGAGATGGTATTTTCCATTGAAATTATAATTTCCTAGAAAATATAAGTCTATTAATTTACCACTCTTGAATGCCGGAAATGAGAGAGTATTCAAAATACAGCTAAAAGAAAGATATGTTCCTAATGTACATTAATTTTTAATGTACATTAACTACAGGCTTAATACATATGAAATAAACATTCTGTTCTATGCATACATTTTTTCATATTGTTTATCTTGTAATAACTGCTTTATGTACAAAACTTTTAGCAACTGTTGCTTACAACTTTTAACTGCAAAATTTCTCAGAGCACTTTTATTTTTGTCCCAGTCACAGGTGAATCATCATTCATCCAATAATGAAACTTATCAAGAAAGGTTGGCACGATTAGAAGGTGATAAAGAGTCACTCATCCTGCAGGTATGTCCAAAAGAGAGAAGAACATTGTCTGCATAGTTGATATTCAGTGCATAAAAGCTGTAGTGGCAAGGTGTTTTCTGTTAAACAAATGTTAGCAGGTCGCCAAATATAACTGATCATTAACCAGGAATTAATTTGTAATCTGCATAATCCCTCTAAATGATTTCGTGGTGTGGTAATCTGGTAGAGGAAAGGAGTGTAACTGCAGTAAAAGTGGGGAGGGTGACAAGGATTAAAAACAATTCTGTCCCCAGCCACTGCTGGGATGGTGGTTCTCATCCTAGGTTTGCTACGTTGTGCCAATTTTCTAGGTTTGGGGTGCCACAGTTTTTAATGAATGAGAAGACTGGCAGGTAGATAGAAGTGGTATTTTTCCTATTTATATATAGTACCAAAATTGTTTACGCCATTGGAAAGCTTGAGGAGGAGAGAAAGAGGGATAGAGAAAATTTGACAGTAAAATGCGTGCCTAAACTCTTCCAGGTTTCCTCTTTCTCAGTTTACCAAGCCTCTTTCAAACACACCCCATGTTCTATGTAAGCTGTCCTCTTTGAGAGAACACACATTGCACAGAAAATATATTATTCTGTGTCTTTTTAATGTATTATTTAAAAATTATATATTATTCTGTGTATTTTTGCTAGTACTAAACTGTACATTCCATGCTTTTTAAAAACTGAAGCTGGAGATCATTTAAATGGTCTTTGCATATCCTTTCCCTTCATGCTTTCAAATGCATATTATAAGCACATATATTTATATCAAACAAAACTGAAGTGTGTTGGGTAGGTGCTCTCCCTGCTTTCAGTCACAAGTTTCTGTAAACGTGTCTTATCCTGTATGTTCTGCTCACACTTGTGTTCATTTACTGAGCAGAAGCCTCACTGCTGTTGTTAAATAAACAATAAATGTTTTGAGACACAAGCTTTGGCTTGGTTGGATTTTTTTTTTTCTTTTCATTTTTTTTTTAAACTAAATTGCTATTACCAAATTTAGGAAAAAACCCATCTGACTGAAAAACAACCTTCTGGTTGGAATTTAGGTACACGCTACAAATTCCCTCTACAATTGCTATTTATTAGAATTTTTTTTTTATTGATCAAGTGGTTGTTAGTGTTAAAAACTTAATTCTATTAGTAATAGCAAACAACTTTTCACACTGTATATTCGTGTCTTGCATGAGTGCAAGGCATCATCTCCACCCATGAGTGGAGAGATAATTATGAGGGTGGAACTGGCACAGCTGGGGCTTTGCTGTGAGGGTCTCCTTTGCTCCTCACGTGTATTTCTGCAGCCCTGTGATCTGTGCTTCAGCTTTTGTGGCTCTCACAGGGCCAGTGCTGATAAAACCCTGCAGACTGTCTCAGCCTGCTGCTCAGGATGTGCTTTTCCTCTCTCTGCCCTGCAGATTTTCAGTAACTATTTCTTCACCCACACAAACGTGTTACCCAGGAATGCAGCCAGCCAAATGCACACAACGTGGGCTTCTAGGACATGTTTTGGGACCTGCCTAGAGTTTTCCTTAGAAAGAATAGAGTAGAATCAGAGCTAGAAAATGTCTCTCTTGCATTTTACTCCCATCTCTTCTACCCCCTCATCAAACCCAAAGGCTTAGTCAATATTTATGCATTTTCTTTCCCACTGCATGGTGGAAACTACAAAAACCCCAGGCAGATAAGACAGACTGAAACCTCCATCTGGAAGACGAACACCAACAACAACGAAGATGCCAAGGTGGAGCTGGGTTTGGGACCTGGTTTACACCAGTGCTTCTGTCCAGGCTGTCAAAGCTGAGGAACACAGAGCAGCCCCAGGCTGAGGCTCCTGGTCTCTGCTGGTGCAAACCTGGCTGCTGGACGTGACTTTGGCAGGAAGGATGAGAAAGGGGTGCAAACAGAGACCTCTGCTCTGTGGCTCAGGCTGAATTGCCTCAGTGACTAGCCCTTGGCTCTAATCTGGAGGGAATATGAGGCAGGGAGCACTCCAGTCATGCCTCAGGCTTTTAAACCTTCCTAATACTCGATTTTTACCTGAGTGTTCAATACCCCTCACTTTTACAGGAAATGTATTATCTACAGGCTGAGCCTTGCAGGTGTTGAACTCCTAAAGCAAGATGGAATTTCCAGCACAGCATAAACTGGGATTTGGTTCTGGGTGCAGCCTAAGGGTTCCTTGAAGAGTCTGGCAGATGTGATCCTGGGCAGAGGGGAAAATACAAGCTCCAAGTGGCTGATGTGTCTCTGAGCCCAGCTGCTGGAACACCCAGCACATGCTTCTAAAGCTGCTAAGCTTTCACTAAATTCCTTTGCAGGTCACATTCAGCATCCAGAGATTTCCCTCCAGGTTGCAATGGTATTTAAACCTCATCTGATGCTCTAAATAATGTTGATTTTCTGTCTCTGAAACTTGCATCATACTGAAGGAGAGAATTCAGTTTCTTTCTTCATGCCTTCTGACCTCACATGGTTGTTTGGTTTTTTTTGTGTACAATCCCTCATTTATTTGGAACAAAACCAAATAGACAAGTAACAAGAAGTTTGCCTTGCAGGGAGTTCTCCTGCCCCAGCTTAGATGTCCCCCTGCCATCTGCCTGCACCCACCACTTTCTATCACCTCTCATCCTGAGTTCAGCTGTACTCTAAGCTACAGCTACTTTGACAGAAAAAAATGAAATAGTCTTGTCTTCTTTCTTTTCTTTCTTTTTTTTTTTTTTTTTTTCTGTGATTCTTCCCCAGGCATACTTGGCATTATATTTGCAGGTAAAAGAAATACAGATCTCTCCTTCTGCAGCATCCCTGAAGTGAACTCAATTGTTCTTGGGTTTTAGACATGCTGCCTAGTACATATATCTTAAAAGTTTCACTTCCACATACTTTATATTTTTATTTTGTTTTATTAATGAAGGTGTTGCAGGGTTGGATGTGAGAGCATATATAAGTTTTTGTTAATGTTTTGCCTTCAAAATGGTGTTTAAACACTTTAGGCTCTTTGTTTTAGATAATATATTTCTAGAATAATCAAGGCTTTTATACAAATAAATAGTCAAAATGAATATACAGAGTGTATGTTCTTAACAGGAATTACCACTGGGCTTTTACCCATATCTTTCTAATGTTATCCTGGGTGCAGTTTTTTCCTCCTTTGCAAGATTTGGGTTCAGCTGCTGGACTTTTTTCAATGTGCACTCACTTCTCTCTACCACCATTCCCACAGTTCTTTACCAAGATTGCTGATTGTTTCTTTTGCTGGGGTTCATTGTCTGGATCTCCCTGCTTCTGCTTTCATGTTTTGGCTTGCCAAAGCCTGGGAATTTTTGTTGGAATAGAACATGGCACAGCTAAAACTTGCCTTTTACTCATTGCATTCTTTATAGCTTTGGAACTCTTTATTGATAGATAAGCTACCAACAAAGTTTTGTTCTTGTAAGAAGTAAAGTAATTGGTTGGGCTGGGAGTGAACAGTTTTCCTACTTATCTGTTTTAGGGAGTGAAATGCCAACAGAACTCGAAATGGCGATGCGTGCTCCAAAAACCACATAAAAATATTTCCAGTATACTCTGTTCTTGTTTGCTGCTTTCCAATTATCCAGACTTTTGCATGAAGGGACCCAGGCTACCTACATTCCATGTCTTCTTGAAATGCCCTTTCCTTTTTATATCAAAACAAAACAGTTGCAGGGGAGGGGAGATGAGAGGGCGGGGTTGGAGCAAAACAGAGGTAAGACTGCAAAACTGTCTTGGTGGAGCAGGTTGCTGCAGTGCACAAGGATATTAAAGCATTGAGGGCTTTAAAAGGGAACTTCTTGTCAAAACGTGCATTGGATGTTATATGCATAAGGTAATTGAAACTTATTTACAGTCAGTTCAGTAGCACTGTGCTTCTCCTCTCAAATTACAGGTGAGTGTTCTCACAGACCAGGTGGAAGCTCAAGGAGAGAAAATCCGGGACTTAGAAATCTGTCTTGAGGGGCATCAGTTGAAGCTGAATGCTACAGAAGAAATGCTCCAACAGGTAAAAATCTGGATTGCAGAACCTCCTGCACGACCTTCTCCAGCAGTGGGGTGAGCACACATGGTCAGCTTGTCTGCATGTGTGACTGCCTTTGGCAACAGGATAAAGCAGGGAAGGGAAAAAAAAAAAAGCTTCTTTTATTGTTCTCCTCCTGCTTTGCACTTTTTCCCCCCAATAAATGTTTCTTTGTTTTCCTGTTGCAGAGAAGTTTTACTGGCTGGTTGCATAATGCTGTACGTGGCAGCATGTAAAATGAAACTTTGTGTCTTATTTGAACTGTGCTCATTTGGACATGGCTGAGTAACTGGTTAGACAGGTTAAATGGATCTAATACATGTAGGAGTTACAGAATTAAGAAGTTTTATTTAAATGCCTTATGTTTTCCTATGGCTTTGAAGTTGAGCAAGCAGCAATTTGAAATTAATTACTGTATCAAGTTCTGTTCTATAACCATTTTTGCTTAACTTCAGAGCTTTCCCCTTATTTTGATATGAGAAAATTAGTATATGAAGATATTTTTTCTTTATTTCAATCAACAGTTTCAGGCTATGTGATTTAATTTTTGTTCTTTGATGTTCTATGTTGAGGGAGCAGAGCAAATGATAAATTAAATACCTTGCAGGTATTTACAGAACTTGCAGGTCCATTGATCCCGAAGTTCTTTCCTTGTGCAATTTTCTGTTGTTACAGAGGCAGATCATGCACTGTTAATTCAGTACATAGATACCAAAAATAGATTTGAAACTGTAAATAAGCTTCAAAAACCTATGTCAGAATTTTTTAGGATGGATACTGTTCTCGATGAGCTTAGTTCTTCTCCCCACACAAATGTTTTGTGTTATAAATTCGCTATTTTAGTCCATGTGAGATTCACAAGCCTTTTTATGAACTGATCATAGCTTTTAATTATGATAAGGACCCTTGTGCATATGTATGTAAACAGCAGCAGTTTCTCTGAGATAAAATTGTATCCTAAACATTATAAATTATAATTCTCAGAGGTTCTTGAGAAAAAACCTTCTGTCTCACACAGTCCAAAATGCTTCTAGCTGGGAAAGGTTGTATTCTGAGGGGATGTCTTTAAAATGCAAACAGTAGTTTGCCAGTGAGATCTAAAGTAAAACTCAAAGAACAGTTATTTAAGTTGTGAAATCTGTTTTCGGGCTCCAGAAAGGCATTCACAACAGACTGCAGAAGCTTCCTGCTCTAATCTAAAGCCAGATCGTTGTTCTGTGACTTCTGCTAAAACTGTTTACTCTTTCTCTGACTTAATTTTTTTGCTGTGGTAGTCTTCTGAGGAAACTGTGAACTTAAAGCCTTATTTACCAGAACACTCAGGCATATGAAAATAGAATATAATACTGCATGAACACTGCCATTTCAGTGAAAATGTTTGCATCTGCTCCCTTGGTGTTAGGCTCAAACACGAATTCCTTACAAACCTGATCTCAAAGTGATCAAAGCTACAAAAGGCTGTACCAAAGCTAAGGAAGTCAGAGAATCCCCAGATATGTCTAAAATAAGATTTAAATCTAAATTTTGGGATAACTTTGTGCAGCTGCAGTTGTTGTTTCTCCCAGTAGGCAGTGGGATATGGGAAACCCAAGTTACATCTTTCTAACATAGCAGTCAGAGAAGTTGCACATTTATTATCTCAGCACAGGATCCTATTTAATATCATTTATTTTGAGGGTTCTCTTCTCAATTCATCTTGTTTAAAAGATTATCTGCTATGGGGGATGAGATGAGATTTGGGCAGAAGAGAATGACCTGATCATGTCATTCATGTAAGATATGTGGCCAGTGGACTTTTCTGCAGATAATTTGTCAAAAGCAGAGCGAGTGTGTGGCTTTAGGAATTTCAATAGATGGATCAATCAGCTTTTGGGGAAATTGAGGTTCAGATCTTCTCAGCTAGCAGCTGCTGGTGTACTGCTTTTCACAATGACTTCTGTTATCCTCTTAGGAGGGGATGTAATGTAAATTCAAATTTATTTCATGGTTCTCCTTCCTTATTTACAATATATTGAACTCCACTGATTTTTTTCTTTGTGGACTTAAGTCAGCTGCTTCCTCTAAGTAGAAAATGGAACAATAAAGATAAAGCCCTGTCATTTAATTTCAAGATGTATAAGAAGAGTGACTCATAATTAATTCTGTGCAAAAAAATGCTTCAATTAAAAAAAATCATAAACTTTAAGATAACCTGGTGATGGTATCTGGAAGCTCCACAGCAGAAAGGGTATCTAATGCTACCCTGCAAAGTAGTTTTTGCTGATTCTGTGCTAGCAGAGACTTGTCAGGGTGGGGTTATTGGCAAAAAATCCTTCTGGCTTATGATTTATGCTCAGTTGTTTTGAACTCTGCTACAAAGTGATCGTGGAACCACTTCTGAAACATCAACTGAAATAAAAGTTATACAAATAACATAAAGTGGCTGTTCAGCACTTTGGGTGAGCCTCTTGAATGTGGAGTAGCAGCAGCAGCAGAGAAGGCCTTTATTCTCCTTCCATCCTTCTCCCTCTTCTGCAACTGATTTGAGATTGTCATGCTCAGCAAACCTTCCCCTCAAAGGAGAAAATTAACCTGGGTTTAGAGGGAAGGGGCTGGTTTTGTGATGGCTGAGTCAAACAGTTCACAGGAAAGATCAAGGTGTGGCAAAAGGGCCAAAGGGGAGATGTGCTTTGACCTCACTGTTTATGGGAGCACAGCCAAGGAAAATCAGCTCAGCAGCATTTGAGCAATGAGAGGATCCCGTGTGAGAGACACAGAGATGCCCTGGTGTGCACAGTTGCAGATAATGTGATGCTTATGGCATCAAACTCAACATTTTACTTTTGTAGGGACACTTTTTCCACCACAGGTCATAATGAGGGAAAGTATTTTTCCACCTTGAAGATGTCTGTGTTTTCTTCCTTCAAAAAAATGAAGCAGGCCTTTTCGAAACTCGTGAAAGTTCAATTGCAAAATTCAGTCTTGAAGTATAATTCAGGTTTGGGCCAAGAAACAAGGTTATCCCTCACAGTAAATGGTAACAGAAAAATTTCTAGAACATGACTGGAACGACGACACAAGTTTATTCTCATGGAATTACCTTTCAGTGGAGGGTCTGTCCTGCTACTGAATGTATAAAAGACATGGAAAGGCTGGCTGGTGAACAGCCTTTCCCCTTAGTACATTGTAATGGAGATGTCTGGAAGTAAAATTAAAAAAAAAACCACCTAGAATTATCCTAGGAAAACAATTTATGCTGTGACAGTCCATTTCCATCAACTGCTTTAAATTGTAAAGTTATAACAAATTTTAGAGAGCAATGATGTGCCTGTGTTTGTGTGTGTGTGTCTTGTTCTAAGTTACTTTGTGGCATTACTAAGTACTTTCTTCCAGTCAATTTTTAGAAAGAAATATTTTTATTTTTGAGAGAAGAGAGGGCCTTGGGGGAATCTCCTATCAACATGCTGTGGAATTGGGAAGCAGAAATAATTTTTGCTTTATAAAGCTGCCTAAACTGTCCCATAACAGAGAGTACCAGCCATGCCTAATGTAAACACATCAGTGCTGTGGAATCTGTGCTGTCAGGCTTGACAGCTGTGCCATGTCCATCTGAAAAGTGAACCTTCTGCACATACAGATTTCACCTCCATGGTTCCTTTACATGCCTTTGTTGGTAATTCTCATGAGTAATTCTGGTTCTTTACCTAGTTTCTATTCCAGAGCTGCATTTGATTTATTTAACAGATAGTAATTTCCATTGAAGCTCTCTGGCATAAGGGTCAGTAGTTTGCTTTGCCAAGGACATTTCTGGTCTGGGTGGACTTGAACCAAATCCTAGATGTGGTCTGACCATGTCTTTCGTGCCTTCCAAATAATTTCTGACCCAATCTAGGGGACTCTTGTTGGATAGTTCTGTTGTGTGAACACAATTGTGTCTTCAGTCAAGCGAATTCTCTTGAAAAGTACGAAGGACTTGGTTTTAGTATTCTTGGTGTCTTAGAAAAACACACATAAAAAATGAGATGTTTGGGTGTAAACAGGAGTGGATCTCTGTTCTCGTGTCAGTTTACGGCCCACTTCTGTCTGGGAGCAAGGGCCAGAGGAAGGTATGCCAGGCAGTGAAGAACCTTTAAAAAAACTGGATTAAAAGATTAGAGGGAGGAGCTGTATCAGAGTAGAAACTTGGATCCAACACTGTTCAGTGTGTACCTGCTCTGGTGCTGCAGTTGTCTCATGCTCAGGGGAACCAGAACCCTGTCTTGGTTGCAGGGTATAAATCTGGTGTGTATCTGTTTGCTCCTCAGGAGCTTTGCTGGCTGGCAAAGACCATTCCTTCAGCTTTCAGTTGCCTGAGTTATCTGATCTTAGATGAATTTCAGCACTTGTTTATAGCATGCAGGAGCTTCTTGCCAGCAGCTGGCTTAATGTTTCAGATTTTGAAGTGTGCTCTGTGCTGCTCTGGTTGGGCTCTAATGTTTTCAGAGCGTGCTCTGGAGCTGTGCAGCCTTATCTCTCCAGGTGAGCATTCCACTGCTTGGCTCTTTTGCAGCTAATGTGGGCAGGAATCTGCTGCTCGGGCAGACCCAAGGGCTGGTCAAGCTGGCAGGGCTGTGGGAAGCTCTGTCCTTCCCCTGCCTTAACCATAGAATGGGCAAATGCTGAACTGGAGGGCTGTAATTCCCTGCCTGCTGCTGCCTTGCACCGTTCCATGGTGATCGCACACGTACATCGCTCTCAGCTGTGTTTCCAGCTAAGCAAATATCTCATTTCTGCCACAGCTGACACACTGCACTTGAGAAGTGCAGTCCTCCTTAGGGGGGCTTCTGCCTGCATTTTGCTTCCCAGGTAGGTAGCTTGGTTGGTCTGTCTGTCTCTCTCAAGGCTTCTAATAAGGGTGGAAAGTAAGGGATTTTCCAAATGTGTTTTATGGACTGCACAAGTGCAAAATGGGATCTGTGGAGGGATTTTTTTTTCCCCTCTTCACTTGATTAAAATCTTACTTATGGTTTCTCAATCAGTGTATGGCATGATTGTTTATTCTGTTTTGTGCAGAGCTAAATATCCTGGAATTTTCTGTGGTTGCAGCTGGGAGCCTGAAAAATTGTAGTGTCCTCTTTTCAAGCTATTTTTGTCATGTTACACTTTATAAACTATTTTATAAGAATTATACAAGACAACAAAATGTGAGAGTGAGTTATACAGTATGTGTTACAGCTTCGTTGGGAATATTGGAAAAGTTGATAAAGTGTTTTAGAAACATACAGTGTAAGTTTTAAAAAGCGTGCTGTGTTTGGAAATAGTTTGCTGTTCTTTGATCTGTCTGGTACACGTATATCATTGCTTCTGCACGCCTCTTCAATTTTTAAAGTTAAAATTTGAGTTTAGGAAAAAAATTATAAGAAGTTAAATTATATTTACATAGTACTATGTATAGTACAATTTAAAAGTAAAGAAGACAGCCCTAGGATATGTTCTATATCTGTTTTATTTTTCAGCTAAGATCCTCCTAAAGCTGCTACAGCCTAAATTACCATTTTGCCTGTCTTATATTATCCCTTTTTTGCTTTCAAACCAATGATATAAATCTGTATTTTCTTTCCTTACAATTGCATATTTATTCTGGCTGAATGCAAGTTGCATCATACCACTGAAATACACTATAATTTCTCTGTAACAAAATGGTTCACATTCTTAATGAGCTGTTCACTGTGAGCATCTGCTTGAAGATGAAAATAATTGCTTCCAGATGTTCCCATTTCAAGAGGAGACATTTGCTTTAAAGGGCACTTGCTTTCAAAGCAAAAGTTGGGTCCTGTGGATGCAAGAGGAATTGTCAGCTGTTTTAAATCAGTGGAGCTCCATTGAAAACAAACTAGGGGTAGTTAGATGTTTTGCCTATTTTAAGTCACAAGGTTTGTGCCAGTTTACTCCAGCTGAGAATCTGCTTCCCCAGGTTCAGAGCAAATTGTAACATTTTGTTTGAGCTGATTAAAGGCAAAACAAACCCAACCAGCTGCCTTGATGCTCGCTTGGCCCAGGTAGGGACTCCTTGTTCACACAGAGCTCCTGAACTTGGGATGAGAGGAGTGAGTGTGGATTGCTCTCCACTGGATAACTAAGGGTAATTTAGGGGTCTGTAGGAAAAATAAGGAGTAATGCCAGATGGTGCACTCAAAGGATAGATCTTTTGTTTAAAATCCCCAGAGGGATGCTGTGGCTTCTTGCCTTATTAAGAAATTTTCCTCCCATATCATGGAACGCCATGTCTGTGTCCAAAAAAAATTCTAAATGTTGTTTTAGTTCAAGAGTGAATAGAGTCTGTCCGTGGGGCCAGAGTTGCCTCATCCTGTTCTTCTTTCTGAAGTTCAGTGGCTTTATTTCATATCAAAGTTCTAGTTTTTAACTCTGCCTTAACCTGCTGCAGTCTGCTATCTTAACAGCTGTGCAGAGCCTGCTCCAGGCTGGGCTGGGATGTGCCTCTGAAATTCCTGCAAACTTGTGTTTTTCTGGAAGACAGAGGAGTAATTTGTAATTATAATTGTAATTTGTAATCACCTGTGTAGAAAGCAGCTCCTCCTGGAATTTCATTAAGTGACTGCCTCTTAGAGTTTCTCAATTAAAAAAAGTCAGTGCAATATTTTTCCCTGATTAGTGCTTGATTTCGTTTGGAGAAAAAAAAAAAAAAAGAAAAAAGCCAAAACCATGAGGCTACATTTCGGTTTATTTTCTCATCCATCCACAGATATCATTGCCAATGTCAGCAGGAATGGGCATGGCATTGGGAATAGTGGGTGGCTTAGATAATTGGTGTTGCAATACAGATGCAAATTTAGTGCTATTTTTAATTTTTGCAATATTTCCCACCAGACTAAAATAATTTCTATCTAGAGCAGATTTTGAAACTAACTTTAAGTGTGTAATCTTTGAAATAACCTTCTCCAAGCCATGGTCTACAATGTACTGCACAGTTTGGGGCAGAGGGAAAGATGACAGAAGGCTGCTGGCCATGATCACTCAATAACACCAGCATAGATCCAGATTAACTAGGGCAACTTCAGTGAAATCACTGCCATGTGATTCAAAGCACAGTCTGCTGTGAGTCCTCAGTGTGATTCATATGATCAGCACACCAATGGGATTTGTAAATGATCATTAAATCTTTTAACCATTTGGAAGCTGACATTGTTTTGTTAAAAATTGATTCGGCCCTTGGAAAACTGAGTATGAATTTTTCAGTAAGGCTCAAACTCCTGATGGGGTTTTTTTCTTTTTGAAAATGGAGATGGCAGAGGTATTTAATATATGTAATACACTGTTAAATTTTAGAGGGTTTCTTGTCTTGGCTGTCCTGAAAAATGAAAGATCCAATGGAGGTGTGAATGTTGACTGTTCTCCAAACACACTGATATGACTCCAGGCAAAGCCTGTCTGCCCTGCAATCTGGGGAGCAAACTTGGGGCACACAAGCAATAGCCATGACCAGTTGTTCCTCCTTTACAGTGTCTCTCAGTTTAGGCATTGCCTTTTAGGCTCCAGTTAGGACATTTCATTCACTGCAGTTCCCTCCACACGGTGCAGCCTTCAAAAGCCATCAGGCTCTATATGGTGTAAATTATTATTTACTGCTGTAGCTGTAGAGGTGTTTCTTGCCTCTGCTGCTCAATTTGGATTAAAGTGCTCATTCTGCAATACAGATTGTATTTATTGGATAACAGGTGACAAGAAGGGCCTACAAGGTAATCCTAAAACAACTTTGGCTGATGAGTGTTTTAGGAAGACGCCGACTCTTTTGTAATGTGCCATTATGTAGCTTTGTGTCTGTTCAACCTTAGTATTGTTTTTGATTTCATGTCTAGCCCAGGGATTAACTTTGCCACACATTTGCTTGAAATAAGGAGTGGGACACATCGGTTTGGTGATTAACACAGAACATTTAGATGAAAATAGCTGCAGCACTTGAGAAACACATTGAGGTTCAAACTGAGGGTTTAATATGGGCCTGCCAATAAAATACATGGCAGTCTGTCAGTGCTCACATAAATAACTGGGGAAAATATTCTGCTTTGCTTTCAGGAGCTGCTAAGCCGTACATCGCTCGAGACTCAGAAATTAGATCTGATGGCTGAAGTTTCAGACCTAAAAATTAAGCTGGTTGGTATGGAAAAGGAGCACAGTGAATACGAAGAGAAACAGAACAAAGCTGAGGTGAGTTTTTTTCATTAGCTTCTTTTAATTTTTTTCCATCACTTGTCTATGGTGTGTTGGCACACACCTGAGCTTTTGGGCTGAAGAAGGGAATAGGATTTTCCACGCTTGCAGAGCTCATCTTATGGATTCAGTGAGGAGTATGATTATGCATTTTCAGGATGCAGTTTCTTTTCCTCTCTCTCATTATACTTCAGAGGTTGCTTGTTTGGCTTTCATCGAGGCAGAGTCCCTTCCAGAAGCATTTACTGCAGTGGGTGTTCACTTAACCCTTTCCTTTCTCTGGGAGTTGGACTGACATGGCTATGCCAGGCCTTACCAGAGCTCTTTCCTTCTTTTTGTGGCAGAAAGCCCAGTAGTGTCAGGGGTGCCACAAGCACTGAGATCAGGGATTTTAATGCATTTGTGGCACTTGGAAGGGCATTTGCCTCAAATGAGTCTTTCCACTTGTGGCTACATAATAAATAGTGCAAAAAATATCATGGGCTGGAGGCAATTCCAGCCCTTACTCCCTTTCAGATGTGGAGAGTTCTGGACATCAAAGGAGCTTTGGGGTTTGCTGTATTGGTTAAGAAAGAGAGTATGAAACAGGGAATTCATCTGAACAACTTCCATGTCATGGTGGTGAGCAGCAGGTGGGAGCTGGGAAGGAAAGCAATCGTGGAAGAGAGAAATTCTTACAAGTTGCTGTGTTTTGCCCTACTCAGTGGTCCTGTAAGGGGACCAGCTAGCTGGACAGGACTGCCTGAAAAGGAAGGGTTATTGGCTTTGAGATTTATACATTGCTGACTGAAAAAAAAAAAACAAACCCAAAACTGCAAACTTCCATATTTACTTGAGAGAATTTGAAATGCAGGCAACATTAGGAACTGTTTGCTCTCCATAACTCTGCTAGTGGAATAGGTGATAAATAAGCATCAATACTTTGCCTGCAGTGACATAGCTCATTTGGGGTGTGTTTGCTTTCAACTTACTTATTCTCTGAGGTTCTCTTTAGAGATTCAAAGATAACATAAAGAAAGTGATTTCTGGCAGAGCTTGCAAGCCAGAGAGGCACCAGCTGCTGTTTTCACCACCTGTGAACCTCCTCGTGTCCTTTCAGGCATGATTGCCAGTGCCTTGCACACGGAGGGCCTGAGCACTCTCAAGCTGCCTGAAAACCTGAACAGGTCTGAGCAGCACTGATGGCTGCAGATGGGAGCCTGCTCCCAGTGCTTCCCATGTCCTGTGGAACACAGGGATGAGGATGACTAAATAATTGCAGGGCATGCACAGCCATCCTGGCTCCTGGAAGGCAGAAAAGATTTTGGGTACATTTTTTTATGGACGGGTCTTTTGAGTGCCTGGGAGGTCGTTCCTGTGAGCTGTGAAATGCTGCTGCTGCTGCAGTGAGGTGTGTGCCCCCTTGGGTGGAATAGTTGAGTTTTAAGGGCCTGGATGCCTTGGTGGTGCTGTGAAGTGGTAGGATACATTCCTGCTGAGATGGAAAAAAGGATTCTAATCTGATGGAAAAGCTGAGAATCATTCTGTTGAGCGTGTGCTGAATTATTAACTACCCCAAGGTGTGGTTAGGTTTCTGGCATGTTGAATGTCACAAACCTTTGCATGTGCAAAGCAGGGAGAATGGGCATTGTAAGGAAAGCTGTGGGAAACAAACAGCACTTTTATATGCTTGTTGTGATATTTGTGTACTTCAGATTCTCCTGAATAAGCATTAATCCCATTTATCAGAAGTTGCTTTCAATCAAATTGGATGCTTAGTTGAATTCTAATGCTTTAACCCTATTTCTGTTCCTTTTCTTGTAAATGATACTAATTTTTCAATACAGACACAATTTCAAACATCAGAATGAAATTTATAATTTAAATCATTTTCTTTACTCTATTAAACTACAGCTGCTTAAATTTGGTAATATTTTGAGAGTTTTCCTTCACTCTCTGCCTCCACAGCCCAACTACATCTTCCTAATGAAGAAATCACTTTGACAAAAACAGTTTACATGTAGTTTGCTCCTGGTTTTGGCATCCATCAGTTAAACCATTTTAAACAGCTTGTTCATGATACTTCATGGTTGACCCTGCTATTTCTAAACATAATAATGGGGCTTAAAAAGTTTAAAATTAATTGTGGCATTGCAGGATCATTCAGCTCAAACAAATTTTTTCTCTATTCTAATTTTGAGTCAGCTTATTTCACAGCAGCTGTTTCCAGTCACTGAGAATTTATCTATAGTATTATTTTTCTGGTTGGGCTGGGAGGAAAGAAAGCAAATTAAGAAATCTTCCTAAACAGGAGCGAGTTTTAATGCATGAGATTGTTTTCACTTCATCTTGTGCAGCTGTCATTTAGGTTTGGTTTTAGTGAGCAGTGAAGAGTTTATCAAGCATCTGTAACCTCCTCTCAAAGGTATTGATTTCATACTGAATGCCACTTGTCTCTGGCTCTTCAAAAGCACGTACTAAATATAAAGTGCCATTTATTTATATACATTACAGAGGGGCCAGTAGAATAGTTGCTTTTACATGGACTATCCCATTCCTGGCTTTGTCATTTTAATTCCTTTTCTGGGGAATGTCCTACTTTTGACACAGTAATGCTAGGAAGGTTTCTGGAGTTTCACCTGAGAGAGTTGTGTAGCTTTTCTCTTACCTGAGAAGCCTCATAAATTTTGAAAATGTGTTTTTCTTAATATAGCAAGGTATGAGGAAACAGCATTGTCAAAAAATTTATGGCTGCCCAGATGTCTCCTCTACCTGAACGTGGCAAAAGAGACTTTCTGTCTGTCCTGCTTCTTCCTTTTGTTTCATGGGATGAGTCTGTGGGTTTGGCTGCAAGCTGCTGGCAAGTATTTTGTGGCTCTTGTAACTTGTGAATTAAATATCTAGTGCAAAGCTACTTGCAATTCCAAAGAAACCTGAGTCAGCGAGCCTCTGACTCCCTCTGGGGAGTCTGGTGTGCTGTCTCACATGAACCAAGGTGTTGTAGTGTTAATGAATGTCCATGCTGTGAAAGAACCTCAAAAAGGTTGAAAGCCTTGAAACTGGAAACAACTGCAAAGGCACAAGCTGGAGTTCCACTGGGATAAGGGCTCCTGCCATTTCTGTACTGTCAGGCTGGTCCTGTGGGGAGTCTGTGGGTGCAGATCGCTCCCCTTTCCCCTTTTTTAATGATAAGGCAAAAGAGAGAATGGCAAGGTGGCAGCAGAAGTGTTTCTGGATCCCCCCACGTCAGCACAAGCAGAGCAGCTGCCAGTTTGTGCTCAGAAATCTGTGCATCCTCTGGGAGCTGCCCTTCTCCAGAACCTCGTGTGGGTTAACAGAGCTCTTGCCCAAGTGCAGCATGGACCAAGCCTTGGATTCAAAGGAAGGAGAGGGAGATGGATGTGAGTGTCCTGGCAGTTCCAATCCCCAGCTGCTGCTGCCCTGGGAGGCACCTGATGGTGGAGAGGATGGTAAAAGGGACAAACCTAATCCTCATTTTTGTCCATTAAAGGTTTGTTGGGTGAAAGAGGATGAGCATCAGACATCGTGATCCTGATTGGACATGATGCATATAAAGAAAAATGTCTGTAATGGCTTTTCTGAATTTCATCTTAAGCACAGTGAAATGTGTGAAACTCTTTTGTATGAGTTAGGTAAATATTTGTGAATGTTTGAAGTTGACTGTGGGTGCTGTTACTGCCCTGTCCTTGCTGTTCCCTAGCTCTAAGACTCCTATTTTACTGCAGGCTTGAGGTTACAGGAGGATTGTTGGCAACTCTAATGAAGAAAATAATAAAAAAATTATTTGCCACATCATCTGCTGTTCTGTCCACTGAAATCTTTTTTCTCTCCTTTGGAAGATGGATTAAGCTCCTGAAATTTGTTCCACTTGAGAAGATTGAGAAACCACAAAACTTTTGTTATTAATGTACATGAAAGCTAAGAGAAAGGCACTTCAAACTTGTGATAGCTGAAAAAATACTCAGTTATTTTCTACAGAGCTGGGGAATTTAGGTGAAATATCATATAGATTTTAATAGTTGACTATGGTTTTCTTTCTAAGTGGATTTTTTTTGTGTATCCTTGATACGTGCAAATTCAAGAAGCTCACCAGCAAACTGGTGCACTTTAAAATAATTACTTTTTCTTCTGTGTTATCCTCCTGATTTCTCCTGCATCTGTTGCTTAACTCCTCCTCCAAGCCAAAATCCTGCCCAGATAGGCAGAGAGGTAATAATTTTTTTTCTGCCCCATGCTAGGCCTGGAAACAGAATTACTTTGCTAGTAAATTCTGTGCATAATTTATGAAAGATGAGGCTATGGCCCTAGCTGAGTACTTCACAGTTTCTTTTTACTGGATAATTTGGAAGTGCAAATGAATGCAATCAAGCCCTATTTCAGCAAAAGTGTCCCTCTGAGCCAGCATATAGAAACATATTCCAAGTTATCCTTCACATGACTGTAAAACCTTCCAAAAAAAGTTTCTGATCTTAACTTCAGAGTCAGAATCATGAATTAGTCTGGAATGTAGATTCTGTTCCATGTAAACTGTGGCTTTGTGCAATATTCCAGGTTTATACTCATTTACATCTACTTTATCAGAAAGGAAACACATAATCTTTCTCTTTTTAGTTTGCCTTTAATGTGCTTCAAGTAGTTTTTTTTTATGCTGAGACTGTAGAAATATATTCTTTGAATAATTTTTATTTTCTCACCTATTTTTTTGTCTTTTTTTTTCCCTTTCCTCCCGTGTTTTCAGTCAGTAGTGAACCTGATCAGTGACCTACAGGAGCAGATGTGTAGACTACAGCTGGAAATTAATAGTAGGATCCAAGAAAGAAAGTCTCAAGATAGGAAACCAGACTTGACCCCTAATGGTCCTCGCTCTGGTGCAAGATCTGTAGAGCCTCTGGGCCAGAAGAATTGCTCTCAGTGTGAAGTACGAGAAGCATCCCTTGGCAGAAGCCTCTGTGTTGCCTCTTCTTTTTCTTGCAGAAACTAAATTCCACTAACCAGTGCTGCCTTGGGAATGTTTTGGCATTAATCTTTGTGGCTTTCATTAGCAAAGAGTGAGAGTGCCATAAAAAAATGACCAGAAAAAAAAAATCCCAGCCTAGACACTCCACCCCAATCACTGGGACAGATTTGGTCACCATTGATGGCCATCTACTAAAGCACAGAAATCTACAAAACCAAATGACCCCCTTCAGATTTTTTACAGTTTCCATTTCACTTGTAAGTCTGCAGTGCTAGTGTGGTGTGGGTTTTTTGGATTTGGGGGTTGAGATGTGTCTGATGTGCAGCATGCTGGCATGGCTTGGTAGTGTGCTACTTTTCTCACGATGATGCCACCCTAGCTGTGCTTGATGGTGCAGCCTAACCAGTCCTCTGAACACAGATTATTAATTCCTAGATAGCTTAAAAGCTTAATACAGGTATAAAATAATTTAAGCTAAGACTCTCTGACATGAACCCTTTCTTTTTCTATGAAAAGAGCCCTAATAAAATTGCTTTTATTTTTAAAAGAGCAAATCCAACATGGTCCTGTTTATTCCCTGACATTAGCAGGTACTAGAGTTTACATAACCAGATCCTGGTTGTATTTGATAAAAAATGTGTCACATGGCAGAACAAAAGCCCCATTGCACAAGTGATTTCATTAATAAGAAGGTGGAATGATACTGATATGCCTAGAAAAGACCATTTTAATATTTGCTTTTAAAATAGGTTGTTGCCACAGCTCCTTAGTTAAAATCTGCATGCCCAGAACTCATAAGTAATCTGCTTGTATTGTGAGAGTGTTTTTCAGTAATTTCTCTCCCAGATTTATATTATAAAAATAACTATTCAGTGTGTTACACCTATTTTGAAAAAAGTGCTGTTGTTTCTGCAGAACTGCTTGATAGACTATTAGAACTATTAGCTGTAGGTTGGAGAAATAATCTGAGAGTCAAATCTTGGAGACATTCCAAATAAATCTTAATGTTGATTAATAAATCTTAATCTTGATTAATAAATCCAAGATGTTAGTGTGGTGCTTTATTGTATATACTGCACAGGAGTCCAAAATTGGGTTACTCCTCCAAACTTTTCCTTTCCTCAGTTCATTTTAAGACATTTTTTCTTGTCAAAGCTCCATCAAGGTTTTAATAATATTGTCCTTTAGAATGAGCAAGGTGCAGTTCTATCAAGGAATGGGAGAAGGGATATTTAGAGGACAGCTTCTTGGAGTAGGTCACAGTTTTTATTGCAGCAGTTCAATGTTGAATACTGTGTGGTTCATGCATGATCTGTAATTCAGGACTGTGAAAAATAAATTTAAAAAAAACATTAAAAAAATAAAAAGCAGAAAAACCTTACCTTTAATTTCCTTCTTCCTCTGCAGGGTTTGTTACAGGAACTCAGACACCTCAAAATTAAAGTGGAAGAACTGGAAAATGAAAGAAATCAATACGAGTGGAAATTGAAAGCAACTAAAGTAAGCAGGATCCTTGGCATTTTCTAATGACAGGCTTCTATCAGCTGGGAAGGGATGTGCTCCACTTCTCATCAATATTTACTTTCCTGACATCTACCCTGTGGCAGGGTAGCTATGCAGTCAAGTTTTCTTTATCCATCTTTGGAATAAATATCTTGGTTTGAAGGTTTTGTAGCTTTCTTTGTGCCTTTTGCTCCCTCCATGCAGTTTTCAGTCTGGTACTTCTTGCAATTCTTATTTTATGAAACCACAAAAAGCATTTTGACTTGCAAAGAGCTGCCCAGAGGAAAGGGCTCTTCGAAGGTTTCCTGGCCTTGGTTTGTGTGATGGTGACAAGTCTCTGTGAGATATACTTTCCTGAAGAGACATGCAAAGTTTGTTGGGTGTTTGCTTACTATGGAATTTGTTTTCATAGACATTAATCTCAAAATACACCATTACATCATCTGCTTTGACTTTGTGTATATCACACTGCACGACTGCCTTACACTCTTGTTGACCTTAAATCCTACAAAGCTGTTGGATCATAATCTGGAGAAACTTGACATGTGAAACGTTCAGTCATATTCCCCAGTAATTAATTTTTCAAGTGGAACATTCTCACTGTTTTTTCTAGTTTGAATTTTTAGCCCTTTTCCACTAGATTAAAAAGCACCATATGATTTTTCCTTCTTGTGCTGTAATCACATCTCCTTTCATTTGTGTAATAATCCCTGTTGATATGAATGAGTAACTCTTGAGTTGTGGTTGAATCTTGGAGAAACATTTCAAATTATTAAACTGAATTTCCTATTTAATGCTTGATAGCTTGATCCAGACATGACAAACAGCTATTATTTGTATTAGCATTTCTTTCTATTGAGAATTCTTGTATGAATAACAGAATGTTGCTGTCATGTCTTTTTTCCCATTAAGATAGTTCTTCAATTCATGAAAATGTTTTTTTCTGATGTGGTAGAGATGAACAGTCTTAGGGAAAATATTTTCTCAAGCAGTGTGTGGCCAGCTGCCAAGACAGATAGAAATTATGGAAAATGTAGGAGCAGAAGGAAAATAGGAAAGAAAAAAACCCACTGAGAAAGGGAAGATGCAGGACTGGAAAGAAAGAAAAGTACAAGGAAAGAGAGAGGAAGCTGAAAAATAATCAGAGATGACAGGAGTCAGACATCAAGGGAGAAGAGAGCTTTTAAAAGAGCTCTGAGATTGAGTAGACATGGGGAGGAAAATCCAGATGTAGTTTTAAGAGGTCTGCAAGCTTTTGTCTTCCTGTTGTTCCAGCTTCTTAGATGAGACATTGGAATATATCCATGGCTGGATATAAAAAGCATATTCGTAAGTGGGAAGTGAAGGAGCCCTTCAGAGATGCAACAAGACAGATTCTTCTATTCCACATGGAATTTTAGGCAGAGCAGTGATGTTATCCTGCAATCCAGCTACTTGCTTCCTGGTGAAAATAAGTTTCTGTGTTAACTAATCTGTGTTTCTCCCTGTTTGTTTGGTGTTTTGCATCTCTCCTGCTTTATCTTAGTATTTTGAGAGACTGGTCACATTCATGAATTTTTTTTTGTGTCCTTATTCTTTGGTTTTTTTCCCCCCTTTTTTTATCCTTTATCTGCAAGGAGGCTTGGTGTTCTTTTGCAGGGGAATTGCAGAATGCTGACAAACACAGGGTTTGAAACCTCTGAAGAAAATCTTATCAAACTGCTGACATAGTAAAATCTGCTGTTTATAGTTTTTCTCATCAATACAAAAACCATATTAGAGTCACTGCATTCAAGCTGAACAATCACAGAATTTTTCTTCCTCTGTCTTGTTGAGCTCTTTCATATGAGATTTTCTACCCAAACCTAGTGGCAGCCCTAAATTTGCAGTAAATGTAAATGAGCACTGGTATTTTGTTGCATGTGTGTGGTTGTTTTCCAGTCCATTCTTTCCTTCTATCCTATTTGCTCTTTTGCGGGAAAACAGTTTTATCTTGGTGAGAACACTCAGCATTAATAGATTCTCAGTTATATTTTTAAGTAGTAGCTAGGATTAAAAATAACCAGTATCTCTTTAAAAACCCTTTGGTATCTTTTAGAGATCTTCATGCAGTTTGAGTCCCCTATAATAGTCATTATTATTATTATATGACCAACTTTGTAGAACTGAGAGCTTTCCAGAGTTTCCTTACCTGCTTACCTACATGAAAATATTACCTTTCTCTATGTCTGTCTTTTCCAAAAGCTAATTAGATTGGGGAAAATTAGCTTCCCTAAGAGCAATAGCAGCATAAATACGTACAGTTGTTCTAGTGTTTGTGAAATATCCTGAGCTGGTAACTAACCTCAACCACAGTGTTAAACTCAGCCATCTTCTAGTTCCTGGGAAAGACTCACAGACAGTGCCTGGGGAAGTCATTCTGGCTTTGCTGTGCTCTTTTTCAGGCTGAGATAGCCCAGCTCCAGGAGCAGCTGGCTCTCAAAGATGCAGAGATAGAACGTTTGCAAAGTCAGCTCTCCAGGACCTCCTCATACACTGAAGTGGCAGAAAGAGGTAAGAGGGGGGGAAACAAAATTAAAACTTCAAAACCCTACTTTAACTTTGCTTTGGTAGCAGCTTGGCAGAGGATTGCAAAGAGATACAAAGAAATACAAGAATGGACTTAAAATTTATTTGGGGAGAAAAAGTGGTGTCAGTTAATTCTGTGTTCTGGTAGAGGCCTTTAATGAGTGAAATTCCAGTCTAGAGGCAGCACAAATTGAAATAAATATCCTCAAGACCATGAAAATTTTTCTGTTGCTGTTTTATTTTTGGTGTTTTATAAATGTAAAGACTCATCGTAGTTCAATGGGATTTTATTTTTAGGGTATACCTTGAAAATTTCTTTGAAAAATCTTTAGAGTCTCTGGTTTTTAAGGGAAAAAAAAAAGGTCATGGTAGTAGCTAAGCCTTATATTTCTATGTTCAAATATCTTAAAAGAGAGTCTTTGTTTCTTTTCTTCATGACTGTGTCTCATTCAGGCTCCCCTTCCCATGAAAGTTTGCACCAGATGGACTTTGAGTGTCTCTGCCAGCCTGGCCTGGTTTAGAGTTCTCTGATATTTCTGTTTTAAGCCTGCACTGTTGACACAGGCCAATGGCAAACAAGCCAATTTGTTCAGCCTTTGGTCTCAACCAGTGGTGCCAGAGTTCCCTGAAATATTCACTCCCTGGGGCTCCTGCCAGTTGCTGGGCCAGGAGAAAATGGAATTAGGGACCTTTTTCCTCTGCAGCACTGACACTCACCCATGCAGGGACATTTGTGTGCAGTTTACCACAGGGCATCATCTCAGCTGCTCTAACAGCTTCTGTGGGTGTGAACTGAGGCTTCCCAAGCCTGCTCTGGCCAGGAGGTGAATTTCCATGTGCTGTGCTTCCTCCCTCCAAGGGCTTCCCAAGAACCTCCTGGAATTCATTCCAACAAAGTGAATTAACATCTCCTTGTGCTGGTCTCACTCAGCTGCAGAGCTTGTGCATGTAGAGAGCTGCATGTCTCACCAGAAAATTAGTTTGTCTAACAGTGGTGCTTGCTAGAGGAACCCTTCTACTAATAGAATTTTGCATTTTCTGTGAGATTCACAAGTAATTTCTGGTTTTTCAAAGGAAAGATAGGGGTATGGCAGTAAATCTAGGGCTCAGCAGCATTCAGCTTCTAGAAGTGTGGTGAAACTGTCCTTGATTCCAGTGGCAGAAGAATCAAACCCTCTACAAATCCATGGGCTGTATTCAAGGAAAGCACTTAGACTGTACTTGAATGAAAACAGCAACAATCTTTCTGAAAAAAAAAAATAAAAAATTACTAATTTATCAGAATTTTAGATCATCTTCTCAAATAAAGTTGAAAAACTGTGTCAATGTACTTATAGCACGCTAGAATGCATATCCTAATTAAACTGCAAGACTGATCTAATATGTGCTTTTTCTGCATACTTTATTTGACCCTCACCACTTACCATCGTAGAGGAAGTTTATAGGAGGAGGCTAAAAGAAAAACGTAAGCCTTGCAATTCCCTTTTGGCTTTACCTCACTGCTCCTTTGCCACCAATGTTAACTCAGATGCATTCTGCAGCAATAACTCCACGTTTGTTTAGATTTGGCTGCCTAATTGTAATGAGACCCTGCTTTCACTGCTTGCAGCAAGCAGGCAGCTCCTTGCCCTGTTCAGTCAGATTTCACTGCAGAAATAAAGGTCAGAGGTTCACAAATCAAACTGTTGGACTTCAAAGGGACGTTGTCAAGGTTAACAGAGACAGAACTTAACAATTGCCCCCTTTTATTTGCACATATGTAAACCCCGTTTAATACCAGGCTTTATTTGTAAACCTTTCTCTTTGGAGGGGAGGATTTAGTTTTGGGTTGTTTTTTTCCTAATCACTGCATTAAATTTAAAAGAAAAATTCTGAATAAATGTCCTCATACTTAAAGATGTTAATGACTATTGTAAATAAAATTTGCTTTAGTGTGCTTAAATCTACCTTGGCACCAGTCCTTTTTGAAGTCTAATATTTATAAAGAGAAATCAGTAGAACTGTGATTTTTTAAAAAGTGTCCCAACTGCTTGCCCACTGCCTGCTGGCTTTAGTTTTTGATTTGGCTGTGCCTGTGCATGTCCTGTGTCTCTTCTTTGAGAAAATGCCTGTGAGGTTCATTTACCTGTTTTAAAACTTAATCATTGCAAGGTGTGCACTTTCCAGTATCCCTGCAATAAAAACTAATTACAGCTTTTTCAAATAGTTTAGCTATGACATTGTATCTTCAACATTCAGTTCTAAAACCTTTTTTCACAGATGCTCTTTGGCAATGTTGATTTTCTTTCCCCTCTCTCCCTTCCTGTCTGCTGCCATATCTGTTTTCATGGATTTTTGGGAACAGCTGTGTCTGGTTTAATGTCAAAGCAGGAGTAGCTCCAGTGGTCGTTACAACAGAGGAACTATTTCAGGTTCTGTCTCCATCACACTTGGTTTAGTCAGGAGGACTTGCTGGGGCTGTCATGCAGAGAAAAAATGGGAGACTTGGTTCAGCAAAGTTAGGACATGATTAACAACCTCGTACATATCCAGAGAGTGTGTTTTAATTGACTTGAGTATGACATTACTGGATCACCTCTGTCACTAAATTGTGTGAGGAAATTCTCCATTAGCTCGTGATGTGGATTTTAACCAAGTTGCTCATACTAAAACATTGAAGCAAATAACATTTTGCAGAATTTCCTCCTGTCAAACCAGTTTTTTGTTATTTTTCATTCCCAAGTTCATGGGTGTATTTTAACTGCTTCTCAGATGGAATATATTTTCAATCCTACTTCAAATTATTTCCTTAAGTAATAACAGCAAACACACTCTCACCTTTTACAAAATGAGCTTTTCTTTTCCATAGTTTAGAATAGTGTTATGTAGACTTTTGTAAGCAAATCCAGGATGTTTATGTTGTGCAGTGCTTTTAGTAGCTCAGCTTCTGAAAAAATCTACATTAAATGTAGTTTAGTAGTGTACTGGCCATGCCAATGACATGGTTTTGGTCATTAGTAAGAACATAGGGAGAGTATCACAAAACATCTATTTACAGTAAACATAGCAAGTCTTATTTCTCTTACAACATTTTAAAATGTTTTTAGACCAAGAAGTTCAGCGGTTGAAAATAGGGATGGAGACATTATTGGCTGCAAACGAAGAAAAGGTGAGAAAATAATCCTTGCTCTATGTATTAAGAGTGGAATAATGGTTTAGAATCTCTGAAGTGTTCTGAACAACACACTCTCTATAAGGACTAAACGAGAAAGTGGATTCATTCTTCAGGAGGCTGTAATTTTTGTGGCAATAAACCATGGGATTTTCCTGGATGCTGGCACATTCATATATGATCACATAGACTGTAATATGCATCCCTAAAAACTTCCTCTAGCAAGTGGGGAATCCAGACAGGGCAGCATTAATTCTGAAGAACATCAGTGTGGCTCATAACATTTATTTCTCAAAAAAGCTCTAATGTCAAACTCCTCTACTTTCCTTACATGTATAATTTCACATTGTCCAGCAAATATTGTGCACAAAGGTAAATAACATTTACAAGGCATGTGAAAGACTGAGTCTGTTTTCATGAAAATCACAGAGATGTAGGACAGTGTTTGTGCAGTTAAAAATGAAGGATTTAAAATGTAATTTTACTTATTTAATGTTTTCCACAGGACCGTCGGATAGAGGAGCTGACGCTACTGCTAAGCCAGTACAGGAGGGTCAAGGACATAATGATTGCAGCTCATGGTAAAATGTCTTGTGAATAATTTCATGGCTTTATTTTTAGTTTATGTGGTGTTTCCTGTGAACATTATGACCCGTGACCATCAGCCATTTTATTTTACAACATAAAATGGTACTAGAAAAACCCATTCCCTTCCACTAAGGAAAATCCTGACAGCTGACTAGACAAGCTTTGTTTGAAAGGAACAACTGAAAAGCCAGGTTGCTTTGCTGCACACAATTCTGTGTATTTAACTTCAAAATCTGGGATGGAAGATGGGGAGAATCTTTGTCTCGTTTCTCATTTGCACAGTAGGAAGTGGAGTGGGTTTTAGGATAATCTCATTTTAAGTTGCCACCATCATTTTCAGCACTGAATTTTATCTGGGATACTTGATCTTCTGAAAGGACGGTTTTGTTCCATGCACACCATCACATTAACAAGCAATAACAATGTTTTTTAGGTCTTGCATGGCAGAATGGAAACTCGTGTTTAACACACAAAAATACAGAATGAGAGTAAATGTATTTAACATACAAAATAGGGAATGAGAGTATGTCTCTCTCTGAATGTCCATTAAGTAAATAAATAAAAAGAAGCAAGCCATGTTGCTCTGAATTATTCAGCTGATACCTCAGATATCAAACCATGCCTGTTTCTCTCCTTTTCTACTTCTACTCTTTAATTTCAGGCTCTTCTGTCTCTGGTGGCAGTGAAGATGAACTCGAGGCAACTTTAAGGAAGTGGAATCTTTTGAATAACTCTCAAGGAGAAATACTGAAAACAGAGGTACAGATGTTCTAGAAACAGGTTCTGCTGTGTAGATGGTTTTTTGGTTTTGGTTTCTCTGTAGCAATGTAGATGAGGGTTCAGCCCTGGCTGAATCTTTGTATTTCTTGGTATGGGCACTGTAGATTCAGCAGCAGACACCAGGTTTGAAACTCTTGTCTCCTACCCAGGCCTCCACAGGAGAATTGTCCCCAGCTGTGCTCCCTCCAGTGCCACACAAAGCCACAGAAATCAGGCAAGACCTCTGTTTCTTGTGTTTCTTGTGGGTGATGCTAAATTGTATTATTTAGACTGTTTAACTGTTGATATCTTGTCTTGACTGTTCTTGGCTTTGCTGCACTTTTGGGCTCTTATGGAAGCCGTGCTTGTTGTGGAGATTTGCAATGCTTATATGTTTAAGGTTTAAATTATAGGAATAAATCAGCATTTCTATAAATCAGAAGATTTTTGCACTGTAGTCCTTAAAACCATAACATTTATTTCTATTTAAAGTGGAAGCATTCCAGTACCTTCAAGTAATTTAACCCCTCAGCAGGAAGAATCTTCGGAAATCACAAATAGGTAAGAATGAGTAACTTCCATCAAAATATATAACAATTTTCCTTTGTAAAATCTCTAAATGTTGCACATTGCTCACAGAGAGTTATTGCTGTGCTTGTTAAGGGCTTCTGAAATCATCTACAGATACAAGGCTAAAGCTGCCCACTGGGCCTGGCTGCCTTTCACTGCTGCTCAGGGGATTTCTTGCTGTTCTTTGTGCCTTCATCTGTTGCAGTTCTCCATGCCTTGATTTTTCAGACTCAAAACACAATAAAATAAACAAATATCTTAATTCTGAGCTACCTTTTACACAGACTTCACGTGACTTCTACAGCTGCTGTGCATGAGACACTGGTGATGTGCAAATAATCTGTGTTGTATTAACAGCTGCTTTTTTGCCTGTCCCTTTTTTAAGGGTTCCACAGAAAAAAAAGTCCAGTAGCTTGGAAGACTTGCAGAGCGAATCCTTGGAAAAGGTTGGTTTATTTGTAATCATAGCTTCTGTGTTTAATGTCACAGTCAAAAGACAAAGATCAAGTATATCTTTTCTTTTTGAAAAGTTATCTTTTACCACATTATTCATGTGGTAACTTTAACCACCACTAATTCTGTATGTGGGGAAAGCCCTAAAACAGCTCAGGTTCTTTCCTCCCCCCCCATTTCCAAGCTGGTTGACACACCCATGTAGACACACCTTCACATTCAGTTTTTGCCCTGAGACAAACAAAAGTATTCAAGTGAAACACAAGAAATAATGAGAAGTCATTTTGTTAAACTGCAGTGTTATTTTGTTTATAGGTGTCTTTAAAATACTTTTTTTTTCTTCCAAATCACCAAAAATATTAAGGCAGTAATCCTGAAAGTAGCTAAATGTTGCAACTGGGTATTTCCACACAGGATTCCTTGCTGGGTGTTTGCATGCAACTGGGTTTTCCCTTAGCTTTTTGATACAAATGGCATTCTGAAGACGGCAGTGATGCTGCCTTGGTTAAAGCAGCAGGAGAACTTCAAAGGCTTTCATTCCATTACAGAATAAAATTTCCCTGTTTGCAAGGTCTCGTTACATTGTGGTCCACAGCCTTGTTTTGTCTTTATGTACACTGACAATTTTCTACACTTCTGTAATTCTGCTTTGTGAGACTCTTGGTTTTTTTCTGTACTCAAATTAGGCTTAATACAGGTTACCTACACCCAGTAATGCCATTTATACCAGATACCAGTAATATGACTGGTCCCGTTGTTAAATTTTTAAAAAATTTTCTTTAATATTTTAATATCTTTCTTGAATTGCTGGAAATGATAGTGACCAAATAGAATGTGTGAAATTTGTGCTGCATTCATTTGATTGTAGTCACACACATGTGACAAATCAGAACTAATATTTCATTCCATGAAGAACTAATGAGGGTTTTCTCGTCATAACTTTTAGTTGTTCTCTTGTCTTAAATCAAAAATCTGAATTTGTCTCTGTGATATGCTGTAATAAGGCTGGACCTCCACATTTATGCTGACGTTATTCTGCCTTGCTCAAAGCTCAAATTTCCATTGCTTCCAGCAATAATAATAAAAAAACATAATAAACTACCTTGGTGTCCCTGACCTAACCATGGTGGAATTTTTATCATTTGGTTTCTATCAGAGCTCTTTATGGTTTCAACTGTATCTATAGAGGATTTTGTGTGTTATTTTATGTCAGTTGTTTTCAGATTGGTCTGTTACACAGCTGTTATGTTCCCAACTCAAAGTAAGTCCAAAGGGACCACCCAGAAACCTGAAAATAGCAAAATTCCTTTGATCACAGCAGAACTTAAACAGGAATTTTGTAGAGTGGGGAATGAATAAACACAGTTAGTATTAAACATTGGATTGAGGTGAAATTAAGAGGTAACCTTGTCCTTGTAATATATTGTCCATACATTAAGCACCTTCTCTGTAGCAATAAGACTACATTTGATGTTCCATGTATGTATGTTAATACTAACATTTGTCTGTTGCTTTTTTCCACAAAACTTTGAAATTGCCCTCCCCGAATCTCCATAGTATGTAGATGGAAAACCAGCACAGCCTGTTGTAGAACAAGAGGTATATTAACTGCAACCTTCCCTAACAATTCTCTGGTGTGATGTGATGTGATGGTATGGCTGGTTTGCATTTTACATTCATTTTCTCTTCAAAATGTTTGCATAGTTCCAGTGCTGACAAATGAAACAGAGGGTAAAGATTTGGGAGGGAAATCCTTTGTTTTTTGGTTTTTTTTTATCTAAAAGTTTGTTACATGAAGCTGAGGTCAGTCGGTCTCAGGATACAATTGTAAGACACAATTTCTCTACTTTTACAGTATTTCTGGTACAAGTCAGGATGTAGTCCTGCTGTTGCCAAAAGGGAGCAGGAAGTTGAGGAACTGAGCAATCTGTTCTGCAGTTGTAGCATCCAAAGAATCCTCTAGGCCTTGGAATAAGAATAGATGAAGCAGAGGTTATCTCACTGAATTTTTAGTGTATCCTTCTGTCACAGACAATGCTTTAAAACAATTTTGTTGGAATGGGGGTACTGAATAGGAGCACACTGTACATTCCTCTATACTAAATACGGTTTGCACAGGGCAAAGTTTTCCTATGGAACCTCCATTCTGATACTGAAATGTTCACCAGTGTGAATTTATTCCAAAACACATGTTGGAGGTACACCATTGCCCCTAGTAATATTCCTTGGAGCTGCAGGTTCTTTGCTTGTCTCAAAAAGCATCTCTGTCCTACAGCTTTCACCCAGAGTGTTGGCTTGTCCATCTTTCCATCTGGATTCAGTGTTGAAGAAATCCCAACAAGCCATTTCCAAAACTGTAGGCAAAAGTACCTCTGTGAAACGTGTTTTGCCTGGAAATGTAACTTATTAGGCTCAAAACTATCAGATTTATTTCATCTACCCTTTTAAAAGGAGCAAGGTGCCCAAGTAGATATCACTTGAACA
Source organism: Thryothorus ludovicianus (assembly GCA_013397245.1). Lineage (NCBI taxonomy): Eukaryota > Metazoa > Chordata > Aves > Passeriformes > Certhiidae > Thryothorus > Thryothorus ludovicianus. Next base: position 32,419 of record VZTB01013207.1, read on the forward strand.
TGAGGAAAATTCGGTTCTGTAATAGAACTGGCAATTATATTTAGCTTTAATTATTAATAAATAAATAAATTAATTAAAAGTCCTTCTCATTTACAATTCTATCTATGCAAAGAGATTTTTGTTCTTACAAAATTTAAATTTCTGTACCCTAACTCGGTGTTGATTCTTTTTACTGTTATTAATGGTGGTGGGAAATACATTTGAGGGAATTTGAGGCGTACAGATACCTTTGTGTTAAATTCCAGCAAGATACAATTGTGAGACAGAAACAGGGAAAGTCAGGTGGAAAATAAGGGAGAAAAAATTATCTGAGAAGTAACTAAACACATTCTTAGCGCTATCAAAATTGACATTGGAGAGATCAAAAGATTAAATAGTGGCATGGTCCTGGAGGAAAGAGAAAAAAGCTAGAAAAATTCTTATGGCAAAACCAGGTCATGTTTAACATCTATTTTGAAGTAATGCAGAGTGGATGAAGTGGGAGGAGCAGAAGCCTGTGTCTTAGCTAGGAAACTGTCAGCTGATGGATGGGTTTAAACTGAGTTATCTGTAAGCAGGAACGTGCAGGGAGTGGAGTCACTTTTTTCTCAGCTTTAAGAACATTGTGTACCAGATTGCAGGTGCTGTGAGCAATTTGATTTTGTATTTATTTCATCTTTCCCTCTTTTAAAAACAACAGGATAAGCCAGTGGGGAAAGGCAGCAAGTACCAAACCCTGCCAGGAAAGCTGCCCCGGGCCCTGCAGAATGGAGAGCAGGGGATGTACAACTTCCCAGATGGATGTGGCAGGAGTGACAACGATGACAGCGGCGTCCCCGGCCTGAGTATGTACCTGTGCCTCTCCCAGAGGGAAAATCCAACTGCTTGAGGGCTTGGGACATGGCATGGGATAGAATCTGCTACGCCAGAACAAGGCACTGTGATCACTTCTGAGTGCATGGTTCACTTAGGGAATGTCCTGCTACATTTTTTTTTTTTTTAACAAATACCAGAAATATTCCCATAGCTCATGGCAGAGTGAGAGATGAATTTAATTTAGAGGGTTTTTTTTCTGTTGCACCTGACAATACCATTTGAAACTTTACAGTACAACTATCAAAAACATGAACATTTTGGGTAAAAATCCCTCTATCAGCACTGCTGGTTGCTTAGCTGTAGGGGACCCACAGTGAAAATTCAACTTGCTGCTTGCAGAAAAATATCTGTGGATTTTGGAACTACAAATATATTCCCATTCCACAGCCCTGTAGAAGCCTGTATTAATTTCTTTTCAGTGGCACCTTAAGCACAGATTTGTTGACAAAATGATATCAAGAGTTGAGGCACAGGACCAAGTATTTTTTTAGGACTGGAGAGCTTGGGAGCTCAGACACAAGAGCATCCCTTGTGATTCTGAAGTCCTCCTGCACTTTAAAAGTTACAGTGGTGTTTTTTTTAGTTTTTGTTTGTTTGTTTGTTTGGCTGTAGATTTTTTTTCCCTTTGGTAGGGGTTGGTTTATTTTAAGGCCTCGAAGTCTCTAAAGCTGCTAGCACACTGCAGTTTCAAGGTTGCAATAGGTTGGTTGTGGTAGTTTAGGGGTTTTGAAAGAGCTTTTCTGTGATGGTAACTTTGTAGGCAATGCATGAGCCATGCTGCAGTGTCTTTAACTGCAGGATTATCCACGGGTGGGTGAGCTTGTAAAGGAAAATGTTCTTTATCTAGAAACAAGCAATGGCTTCTTAAATACACTGAGTAGAAAGAATATTTTTCTGCAGGTTGGTTTGTTTCTTGCAAGCGCAGTAAATTCTCTCCACCTCCAATTCTGTTTTTCAGAGCAGTTTGATGTAACCTTAGCCACTGCTTCATTTCAGATACTCTGCAGGCTTTGTAGACCTCCGTAGTCTTTGCTTAAAGAGCTAAAACTTTCCAAGAATAGTTAGGAAAGCCCAAGCAGATCCATTTTCATCCCTACCTGTTTCAGATGATCTGTACAGAGTTCTTGGAACTTGCATATTCACTTCCACGTTGAGCATAACCGCTTCTTTTTCTTTTTGTTTCTGCTTTTAATGCTTAGCTTAACTACCTTGCCCTTCTGTAACTTTATTTTGCTGGTGTTTTGTATCTTCTTTGCTTCTCCATCTGGCTTTCTGCTTCTTGGGATGACTGAAGATCGCGTCAGGAGTGTCAGTGCACCCGTGCTAGGTACTGTATCCAAAAAGATGCAACTTTAACTCTCATTTTGCTGCTTTCTTTGTTTTTTTCCTTTCCCTCTCCCTTTCCCTAGGAAATACTAATCCAAACTGAGCCCTCCAGACTGAGCTCCTTATTTGCAGCACTGAAATGAAGTAATAGCTCCTGCTGTGTGGCATTCACATGGGGTTTCTTTTTATGACATTTATTCCTGGTTTCATTCGGTTTTCACTGAATTTACAAAAAATTCCCTCTGATTTTGATGGAGCAGTTGAGGTATTTAGAGCAGGCAAGAAGGCCTTAAATGAATTCAAATAACGTAGTTAAATAGAAAATACTGAAATAACAAAATTATTTTACTCATTTTTTTTTATTTTCCCCTTTTTTTTTATTTTGTATCAAATGCCCAGCTGTTTTTTCATCTTCTGAGCATGTTGTTTCGGGGTTTTTTTAATTTTAAATACAAGAAAAAATTTATAGGTATCTATACTTTTGTATTGTGTCTTGCATTTAAACATCAATCTCCCAGACAACTTTATCAATAATGAGTATAAAATGTGACTATAACACTGTTCTTAACCCAGGAGAAACAGAGAACATGGATGGTAGAGTGGTCTCGGATGACCTTTCACCTCTCTCTTCCGGAATGGATTCAGGTTCACAATCTCCATGGTCTCCAGAAAACAGAAAGAGTCCAAAAGGGATCAAGAAAATCTGGGGAAAGTAAGGTCATGTTTTTTTTTATTCACTGCCAAAGCATTTCAGCTGAGAACGAAGCCAATTCCCAGCAAAATCTACAATTATCCATAGCAAGAATAACCTAAAATTTGGGGAGAGAAAGCAGCTCTGGGATTGCACGGGTGTGTCCTTATGTACAAAGAGGGGTGGAAAAATAGTCGGGAGTGTTCACAGTGTCATGCTGGTGAAAGAAATAAGGCACTGCTGTCATCTTGATGCTATTAATTTAGCATGCCAGCAGTTTTATTAGCCATGAAAAATCAAATTGTAGCAAGATGCTCATTTACAAAAGATATCGGGTAAAAAAAATGAGGGAAAACAGAAGGAAGAGGGAGCAGGGCACAGTTGCACTGTGTCCATTTGGCCTGCTTCAGCAACAGCAGCCGTTTCCAGGTCTGGAATATTAATTGGATCAAAGTGTTACAGCTGCTCTGCAGAGTTAGGTCCAGACTGAATTTCCTAGAACTCCTTCAGCTGCCCATGGAATTTGGCGTTTGCGGTTTCCAGGGGGATTAACAGAGCTGTTAGTTGTCACTGCAGTCTCCACGCAGAGCAAACACCCTCTGTCACCCGCTAACAGTCCTGTCGTGGCACTCTTGTCTTGCAAGAATACGAAGAACTCAGTCAGGTAACTTCCCTGCAGACGACCTGGGCCTGGCAGAGTTTCGGAGGGGCGGCCTCCGGGCAACAGCTGGACCTCGCTTATCCCGAACCAAGGACGCCAAAGGCCAGAAGAGGTAATGGCTCCTCCTCGCCCTGCCACAGCCCTGCTGCTGAGCAGCGTGCCCAAAAGCCAAACTCTCCTCTTGGGGAGCGTGCCCAAGCACTTCAGTCCACGGGGAATGCCACAACAGCTGGAGAGAATTTCTCTGGTAGCAAAATCATCCTGTGCTCCTCCAGCTGCTTGGTGGAGTGTCAGAAATTTCACCATGTTAAGGAACGAGAATAATTATCTCCTCACCTGCATAATGATAGGGATTCAGCAATGCCCTTTTCCCTCTTTTCAAACAGAAAATGGGAAACTCTTATCTGCCCTGCAACTATTCACAGGTTGTTGCTGGGCTCCCAGATTCCCAGGAAACCCCAGAACACAGCGCAGTGACAGATTTGCTGCGGTGCTGCCTCTGGCACACAATGAGCTCTCCAATAAGGACATTCATTCTTTCCTTTAAGATTTTCCCCATGTTTCTTGTGCTTTCCAGTGACCACAATGCCCCATTTGCTCAGTGGAGCACGGAAAGAGTTTGCAACTGGCTTGAGGACTTTGGCTTGGGCCAGTACGTGATTTTTGCCCGGCAGTGGGTGACGTCTGGCCACACGCTGTTAACTGCCACACCTCAGGACATGGAAAAGGTAATCACTGCCTCTCTCTACCTGCTGATTCTGTCCAAACCATTGGCTCTACCTCTCTGAAATCCACAGTATCAATTTTCGTAGTTACCTCACGTGAAGAAAGGAGCCAGAGGCAGGGCAAACTCTTTGTTAATGGTTTTTGTTGCAGGAAATGGGAATAAAGCATCCACTACACAGGAAGAAATTGGTTTTGGCCATTAAAGCAATAAATGCAAAACAAGATGAGAAGTCTGCACAACTTGATCACATCTGGGTGACACGTAAGTGTCTGGACTCTCACGGAATTGTTTGGGAAGGAATTTCTCCCACCTCTATGAAAGGGCAGCCTGATTTATGTTTGAGCAGTCAGCAAACATCTTTTAAAAAGCACTAAGCTTCCCCACAGAAGAATACAGGGGTTTTATTGTGTGATCCTTGACATCCAAACACACAGTTTGTGGTATGTTCTGCCATGGGAAGCAGGGAATTAAATGGGTGGGGTCAATCTGAGGAGAGCCCCATGATGCTGCAGAGGATGTGCTCCATTCCATGTTGTATGTCAAATATCACAGGGCTGGTGTGGACAAAGCTGGTTGCTGGGAATTGCTTTCAGGCTGTTGGTAAGAGGCTGTCATCAGGAAAGGGGAATAGGCAGAATGAGCCACCTGAATGCTTCAGAAGAGGCCAGGCAAGAGGGGAGAAGGGCTTCATTCTCACTGATGTGGATTTGGTTCCCCACTGCTCTCACATCTGCAGGGTGGCTTGATGACATTGGCTTACCACAGTACAAAGACCAGTTTCATGAATCCAGAGTAGATGGGAGGATGTTGCAGTACTTAACTGTGGTAAGTAGAATCCTTTTTCCTCAGTTTTACCAATGTTAACTTCAGAATAAGCAACAACTTTTATAATTTTCCTTTGAATGTGAGCAATTAAAGAATTTTTGCAAGACAGAAATAGTGCCAGCAATAACTCCTTTGTGCTGCCTAGTGCATGGAATCTGTTCCTAAGGTCCATAAAATAAGCCATATGTTAGGGCTAATTTCTGTAAAGTCCTTCTTTCAATGTCATGTAACACACCATGATTAAAAGTAAAATGACCTCTTCTACATGTAACCTCTGGAGCTTGTTGTTCTCCACACCAAGTTAGCAGCAATATTCAGCAAAGTAACAGCAGAAAATCCAGTGATTTGTACAGCTCTGCCCACATCCACAGCACACCATGAACCACACACAGCCACCTTGTTTTCTTCCCATTTTCCTGCCCAAGTCTGGATAGTTAAGGCCTAGGTTTGCTTTAATAGGCTACAATCCTGCCTTCATTTTTAGCCAGGTCTTGCTATGGCACAATGTTAAAAAAAAACCCCAATAAACCAACAACAGAAACCCCCAAACCTCCACCCTAACAAAATCCAAACCCTCTCTAACGGATAAACTTTGATATTTCCTAAACCACACTTACTGTAGTGTTATATAAAACTACACAGGAAATCTAAACTCTTTCTTCTTGGGGGGAGTATTTGTTTTGGTGTGTGTTCTGTGCCACCTAAAAGTCCCTCTCCTTCACAGAATGACCTTCTCTTCCTGAAAGTCACCAGTCAGCTGCATCACCTGAGTATCAAATGTGCCATTCATGTGCTGCATGTCAACGGCTTCAACCCTCACTGTCTACGCAGGCGGCCGGTTGAGGAGGTAAAAGAATGTTGAAATAAATTAATTTAAGCAAGCACAAATCACCTGGTCCCAGCTAAAGGGGATAGAAAGTCAGCAGTGTACATTGATACGTCAGAATCATTGCTTCTAGGGATTTGCACCTGAAGCAGCAGTTATGCCAGTTATTAGTTGAATCTCATGTATTTCTCTTCAGAAGTTATTTATAGTGGGGAAAAAATGTTAATTCATCTTCCAAGAGAATAATTTGGAATTAATTGTCTTTGCCTGATTTCATTTTTCATAACTGTAAGGTTTTTGCCTTACTTGATCAGTGTAGTTTTGTCTTAGCATTAAACACCGTCAATAATCCTGTTGTCAAAACATTCCTTTTTCATCCCTGTAATATGTCATCTCTGCTGTTGCACTTCTTGATGCAACACGTGGGGTTTCATCAGTACTAGATCAGGTCTGCCATCTCATCAGAGACTGCTTGAAAGAAGAGAAACAATCCTTGAAGAGAAACAATCCCTCGGTGAGGGAAGAACAAGTGCCCTGGGAGGAAGAGGAGGGAGGCTGTTTCTATCTGTTATCTATTCTAACTAAGACAGGAGTTGTACACACTCAGACAGTGCAGGCTTGTGGGAACACAAGATTCTCCTCCAGCTGCCCTGGAGGCTCAGGGACCTGAGCAAGGGTCTCAGAGACCCTGGCACACAACCCAAAACACCTGTGGTTTTAATTTTAGCCCGTGGGAACAACTGCCAACCTCCAAAGAAGAATTACAGGTCACAAGAGTTTAAATAGAGCAGCAATGAGTTTGTTACAGAGTGTAAAAGTAGTTTTTGAGTTTTGGTACAGGGAGGTAGGTATTGCCAAGATGGAGGAACCTCGTGGCTTTTAGGATTTTTTCTTCCTCTTCTCTCCATCTCTTTGGTGATGAGGGGATGACTGATTGGTTTAGAGTAGAAACTGTCTAATGTAGAGAATAGGTATTGGAGACAATTAGTAAATAATCTGTACGTAACTTTTAGTATAAAAGATAAACACCACCTCTGAGGGGGGAGAAGGCCTTCGACTGTCCTGCTGGAAGGAGCTCAGCAGGTCAGAGAGAAAATGTTTTAGATGAGACTGAATAAACAACCTTGAACATGAGACCTGAAGAGTTTCTGCTCTTTTCTTCCATCTTGGGCGTGGAAAAGGACTTTGCTAGCTCAGGGAATTTCTGCAAAACAGCAGAGAACCCGACAATGGGCTGTGTCACCATCTCCTTCTGTGATCTCTCCAACAGAACAATGTCTCTGCTTCCGACGTGGTGCAGTGGTCCAACCACAGGGTGATGGAATGGCTCAGATCCGTGGATCTGGCGGAATACGCACCCAACCTTCGAGGCAGCGGAGTGCACGGGGGCCTGATCGTAAGAATTTACCATTTCACTATTAAAAACTGGCAGCCTGTTTATAAATATAATTTGTGTATTATTTATATAATATAAACCATCTTTCATCAAGCAGAAAGAAACGAGCACATCTGCAATATGGCAGCGTGATCAGGCCTCCTAAGGAGCATCTTTATCTGATCCACACATCTTCATTTCTCAAAGGAAAACTGAAATTAAAAAGGAAGAGCTAAAACACTTTGTATAATCATAGCTGAGCTGTGCACAGGTGTATGGCAGCAGCACAGAAAAGGAAACCTGAACTGTGCTGTGTGGAAATTGCTTTTTGATAAGGCATCCTTGGGTGTTTCTTTGAGTGATTTACCAGAACTATGAGCCACATTAAATAACCTCCCTGAAATCACAGCAGTCAGGGAAGGACATTTTTTCCATTCAAAACTTTCAGAACTATTTGCAGCTCATTAATGTCAGGGTTCTGAAATACCATGATTCTACTGCTGTAGAAATTTTGCAGAAATGCAATGGTAGAAATCGCACTAAGATTAAGTTTCTACTCTGAGTAGAGCAGAAAATTCTGAAAGGAAGCTTGTTCAACCCAAACAAACATGGTTTGATGGTAAATATAAACACATATTTGCCTGATCATGCTCAGCGTTTTTTCTTGGCTCCTTTCAGGTATTTCCCACTCAAACCCCAGTATCATGGGTGAGCTATAAAAGGTCGAATGTGAACAGGTACTTAGTGAGAAATCCTCTGCTAAGCACCGCAGTAGTTTACTATTGCAAATATTTATATAAAAAATAAACATCCTGCCCTTTTCCCAGATTCTCGAACCCCGCTTCAACGGTGACACACTGGCCATGCTCCTGAACATCCCACCCCAAAAGACCCTCCTGCGCCGCCACCTCACCACCAACTTTAATGTGTTAATTGGGCCAGAGGCACAACAAGAAAAAAGGGAAATCATGGAGTCGGCAGCATACACACCCCTGACCACCACTGCCAAAGTTCGGGTAGGTACTGCTGCCAAAAAGGGGAGATGTCAGCGCCAGGCTTCTCCACTCTGGGTTACAAAGAAAATATGGGAAAAATATGGCCAGGGAGAGGTGAAATCTGGGAGTGCTTCATTCCCCTTGATTCTAGATACTAGACTTTTTTCTCTGTTTCAGTCAGGTCCTGAAAACAAGCATGCAATCTGTTCCTTCTTTTCTTGGAAGTAACATCTTGTAAATGCATTTAACATCCACTGTAACTCCAGTGTGAGAACAAATGTAGTAAATTCAGAATCTACATACTTGAGTAACCAGGGTATAGCAGTAAATGAAAAAGGGGAGGATTTCGAATGTTCAAAGAACAACCTTACTTGTCTTACTCAAAACTACTTGTGTTGACTCCTTATTTTAGCCAAAGAAACTTGGATTTTCACATTTTGGGAACTTGAGGAAAAAGAAGTTTGACGAATCAACGGACTACATTTGTCCTATGGATACTAGCCCAGCTGCTACGAATGGTACTTCGAAAAACTATGGTGGCTACAAAGGACTCAGTCCTTTCACTGACAGGGAACTGGATCAGGTGGGACAGACAGACTGATGCCATGCTCATCTCATCCTCTCCATGCATTCCAAAGCTTGCAAATAACCAAATATTCCCCTATAACAAACTCTTTGCTACATCCGCATGAACTCACTGAGAAAAGTATTGGCTGTGGACACTGGAAAGGGTTCCAGACTAAGAATGTTGGGGTTTTTTTTAATCATCATAATAAACTCATCCATCCTCAAGCCCTTTTTCAGGACTATGACACCTTTACACTCCGAAGATGGAGGTGTTTTGTCAGTCAAGGGCGTGGTTGCAGGAAACTCAAGACTTTTGTACTTCTAAGCTTTCATAATTTTAGTATGGCACACTACTTTTTTCATTATCTTTATGGGTGGTTTTTAATGTAATAAATTCATTTGGACAAACTTGTACAAAGTTATCAAGTTATATTAAAGTACAACTGGATTGTATTTTTTAACAGACAGTAATCAGAGAATCCAACTGAATTTTTCTTTCATAGTGTACAGTGGGGAGTAGTTCTGCTTAGACAATATATGTGAAAATGCATCAGCAATGAACAAATTATTAATAAACCAATTGCTAACTCACTTTTGTAACGTAGTAGTGAACTCATGAGTGAAAATGTCTGGACAGCATACAGAGAAATGATGAAGACTAAAAACCATCAGATTTTATTTCAACTTTGCTGTTGTGTAAAGGGATGTAAACCCTGAAAAATGGAGCGTTCCTGGAGCCTTGTGTGAACTTTGGCAACACACAAGAGCCACACAAATGCAGCTAGAGCAAAGTGGCCTTTCTCCAGTGACATAAAAAGAGTTTAAGCCTGATAAGAGAATGGTCACACCATTGAAAAAACTAACTGTGAAGGTAATTTTTTTCATTTGCATGGTTTGGTGCATCTAACATCTCATTTGTGTTCATTGGCTAACCGTGGTCTTTTTTCAATGTACTGCTTCTAAACAGGGTGAATATCAAACTCTGTGTGGATGTCCTCTTGCTCAGCTAAGTGTTGTGAGGGAATGCATTAACTTTGAGCCAAGAAACTTGCACTGTGCAGCTGTTCAGGCATGACAGAAAGAATGGATTTTTCTCCTGGTCTCTCATTAAGCATGATTTCTGAGCATGTGGCCCACACAGGAAATCACAGTGCCCTAGAACTGGTGACATTTCTGTGTAACAAAAGGTAGGACTGTATCAAGGACTTCCTGCCTGTGAAAGAAGCCTACCAGAAACACCAGTGGTGTCAGACCATTTGGAAAATATTACTTTTCCTTGATAATATCAGTTAAGCTTTTTCTTTTTTTCTGTGAATTAGAGGACAAGTTTCATGGAATCAATCTCTCTTAATCAGGATCTTCCTATCATGAAATGCATTTTCACATACCTTGTAGCACGGAGGCATTTTTGTTAAGCAGCTTTTAAACTTCCCCCCAACTTTATTTGTCCAGGCACAGATCCTTCCCAAAACTGCATGTAGAGTGAATAAAATTGCACATGCTGTCTGATTTGAACTAGTTGCTGCCTGCTTTTACAGATGGAACACTCAGAAGGCACAGTAATGCAAATAGGGGCTCTTTCCCAAGGCATAACCCACCTCACGGTAGGTACTCATTCCTCTCTTGTTCCAAAGTCACCAATTTGTTCTGCTAAAACTCACTGAAAGTTGGTCATTGCTGGTGCTAATGAAGAGTAAGTGGGTCTCTGTTCTTGTTAAGTATCTCTTTACAGCCTGGTGGGACATTCAGTCAAAAAAGAAACCTGCTTTTAAATTGCTGTAGAAATTTAAGGCCTCTCTTAAGTTTTCATGAACTCTGCTGTCTCTTTGACAAAATGACAGATATTCACCCCCTTAAATGAAAACAATTCTTCAAAGATTTTGCAGGTAACCACCACCTCAGTCACAGCAGCTAGGAATGAGGTACAGACTTTTGAAAATTTACGAGCTAAAACTCTGTGCAAAACAAAACACCTCACTTTTGCCTCTTCATTCCACATAAGCTAATTTATTAAAAAATAAGTGACTGGAAGACACAATGAAGAATTATGAAATATAGTTGAGTTGCACGCCAGACACAAAGTCTCTAAGAATTCCCTCAGGCAAAACAAAGTTTATTTAAGGCTGTATTGAAGAAATTCCCTTTGATTGTGAGTGGCTCTCACCCTCTGTGTTGTGAGCTTGATCTCACTGCAGCTGGGTCCCTGGGAGGCCTCTCACCAAACACCCTCAGTCCTTCCCCTCTTGCTCTTTCAGACACTGCTGAGCCAGGATGAAATGCTGAATGACAGCAGGTTTTTAACACCAACCTTTGAAGACTGGAGATGAGGCCTCAGCATGGCCAAGGACACTACTGGTACCTCATGCCTGCAGGAGTGGCCAGGAGCAGCTGGATGCTGTGGAGCAGGAAAGCTCTGCCTCTTTCCTGCCACTGCCACCTCCCACATAGCATTTCCTACTGTCAGTGCAGCCACATGTCACAGGTAACTCCCCTCTGAGCTGTTTTGCCACATCATGTAATAGGAAACAGGTCCTGGGATGGAGGAGTGGGACTCATATCCAGAGTCTGGAAAGCCAAGACTGGCAGTGTTTCGTCCTTTTATTCAGTTGTCTTTTGTGCGCTCATCTGTCACATGGAAGATCTTTTGTAATTTTTTATTTTTATAATTAACTTGTAGTGCAGGAATCATTACTCACTTGTACCACAGAGACTAATCAGAGCTACCTGGAATTCAGCTGGATGCTGGGGAGAGCAGCAGTAATGGCTCACTCACCACTCCTGTGGTCTTGCCAGACTGGTCCCCAGAAAGGATTTCAATCTCTCCTCCCTCCTTTTATCCAAGTCAGTAGGATGGGAAGAATGGAACATAATACTGTCCATCAAGCCCTTGATTTTATTAGGATGACAAGCTGCCATGTTCACAAATCTTTACCTAAGGCAAAAAACAACTGCAGCAGGAAATTGTAACTCTGAGACTATCAGGAAAGTACCAGAATAAAAAAAAAAATTTATTTCTTTAAAACACCTGACAAATCTGTTGCTGTTGTACTGGGATAGACAGGACTGCATCAGAGGAAAATATGGCCTTGCACTTTTTGAGAGGCTGAGGGTGAAGCTGTCACCTTTGCAGCAGCAATTACTTGTGGCAACTGTTTACATGTACATCTCCTGTATTAATGAGCTATTAATTAGCTTTCTTAGTAAATAGATAAACACCAGAAAAATATCTCCTTAGTTGTAAGGAAAAGTACTTTGCACAGGGCTGGTTTGCATTACTCTCTCCTTGCTGGCTGCAGGTGTTGCTTTAGATTCCAGTACAGCCTGAGGGCAGGTCACTGCAGCCACGACCCTCCCAGATAAAGAGGGAAGCTCCAGGGCTGGCCACAGGATGCAGCAAGGGCTCTTTGGGAACCATCTGGGGTGCTTTTTACAGGAGATCTATCCTGCTCCTCACTTCACCAGTCCCTCATGACAGACCTGGCACTGTATGGTCAGGTGTAAGAAGTTAAACATATGATTTGTTTGTCCACAGTGGTAAAATCCAGGCACATTCTTTTCAATCACTGCAAACTGCAAAAAAGGAAAATTCAGAAGAATGAGAAATAAGTCCACACGTCAGCAAAATACAAATGTTTAATGTTTAATCAAAGGTGTGAAATGTACCAGTCTGGCAATGCAGTCTGTGCCCAGCTCAGGTACCACAGGCATTTGAAAAACTTTATTAGGTCAATTAGCCAACAGATTATTACAGCACTGCAAAGGGGATTGGCTGCTCCAGCAGCCCTGGGATATTCTAAACATAACATTTCCTATTTTTATTCAATGCTGTATTTACAATTCGGTGTGGTGTTGTGCTAACTTGGCTGTCAATAGTCAATCCACAAAACAATTGAATCCTCTTTTAAATATAGGTAGTAAGAAATCCTAATTAGTATAACACTGGTATAAATGCTTATTTTTTGACTGTTATGAATAAATTCGGAATGTTCCCTTCTCTCTTGCTGACCATGGAATGATTTAACACAAATTCATGTAGATGACCTCTCATCTTAATTTTCTTTTTTGCTCAGAATTAATGTTTTATACTAATTTCAGAGGTCAGACTAAGGAACTCCCACGTAATTCAAGATGATTTCTCAACTTCTTAGTACAAAAACACACGAGGTAATTATGAAGTAATAAACCACAGAAATTACATCAAGGGGTTAAAAACACACAAATGCTCCACAGTTGCACATCAATTGCTCTTGTAGAAAAATATGCAAAACTTCCAAAAAAGGTACCAGGTGACATCAATGCTAATAAGCAAATGTACTGCTCTTGGAATAGCCAAGCTTGTCCAGGTTGGGCTGACAGGCAAACTGAATCATTGGTGGTGGCCCACACATGAGAATGAGGGTCTCACTGCCAGGGGGAGGCAGGTGGGCTTTCAGCATCTCTTCAGTGACAAAGCCAGAGCTGTACTTCCAGTCTGCAACAAAGAAATTAATTCAATTACTTGGAATCTCTATACAGGCTGAAGCCATCTTAAACCTCATTAAGCAGCTGAAGAATCAAGTTATGGCACCATCACTGCAAGCCAGGAGAGGGTTAAATTTCTCACTCAGCTCAAACCTAGTGATCCCCTTCCACAGGGTCAACAAGCATGGAAATAACAAGGATCTGGCTGATAGGACATGGAGGTCTTAAAACAATAAATTATAAACATTAAAAGAAATGAGCAGGTAGGAAGAAAAAGAAAGAGGGAACCAGCTTCTCCAGGGAAGAGAGGTCACCTTGTGGCAGGGAGAGGTATTGAGACCTGCACTTTTTGTTCTTTTGAGATGGAGTGGAGAGGTGACAAAGTTTGGTGATAACAAAAGCTCTGCTGTGTAGTTTAGTGATAGGAGAAAACAAATTAAAAGAAGGAAAGAAATGCTAAACTATTTCAAGCAGTAGTATTATTGAATGCATCTGCCATTTGAAATAAGCCAAGCAGGAAAATGATGCCTTAATCCATACACATGGCAGCTCAGTTTCACCAGAATCTAATCTGGAGCTGCTGCAAAATAAAGATGTACACATAATATTTATAGTTATTAAACAATTTAGTGCCAACAACACACTAACATAACCTGATTTGGGAGACAGCCCAAAACAAAGCTGACCTTTTGATGAAAATTCCCAGAAACCAAAATACATGAAAAGATGCACTGAGTAACACACCTGACCCAAATGAGGTCAATTATGAGCTCCCACCTTTTAAGGCCCACCTAGCTTAGGTCCCTTTTTAAAACAGGGTGTGGGGTAAGGTTTGTTTCTGAGGAGTTACAAAGTGTAAGCCAAGAACACTTGACATCACTCTGATGTTCCTTTGAGCAAGAGTGAAGCTCTGACTGTTGCACAGGGATGAGCAAAGGCATTTCCATGTGTCCCTACCTTTTGGAGGTCTGTCCAGTGTGTACCACAGCACAAACTGCTCAGGATGCCTCTTGGCAATGTCTTCTAGCTCAGCTCTCAGCAATATATCATTTTCTGTCTGCAAAATGAGAGTGCTGTTTAGCTCCAAACCATCCCAGGAGCCCTCTGATGGGAGCCCACTTGCCATTCACGACAAATGCAATGACAAAAATTATTGAAATCAAGAAAGTAATTTGGCATTTTGCCCCTTCCATGATAGTAATTATCATTACAAGAATCTGTAAATTGAGTTTAAGAACAACAAACTGTGAGGCTTAGCAGCCACCTAAACACAGTCCTAAAGATGGCAACTAGAACAATTTTTTAATCCAGACTAAAATCACAATGAGCTGGATTTGTCCCTGACCCTGGCAAACGTCCCTGGACCAGCATGGTGAAGGTTAACTGCATAGATTAATGGAAATAAATCCTGTCTCCCTGAAATCAGTGAAGGACTAAGATGAGCAAAGGGATCAGGAACTGGTTGCAGTATTTACTCCCTAATGTAGGAATTCAGTGAAACTAGGAGACACCTAAGTGTGAAAAAGAATGAAACCTTTAAACATGAGTTTAAAAAGCTCAGAGGCTAGCAAAAACAAGTGGGCTATTAAAGAAAAACAAACAGGTGGGTCAGAATGCTCACCTGATTAGCAAAAAGGAGGTAACATTTTGTGGAGTCCTTAGGATCATTTGTGATCTGACGGATCAGCTGCAACATAGGAGTTATTCCTGTTAAAAACCAAAATGTTTATAAAGTGGGTATTTCTTTCCATGGCTACAGTTTCAGTATTAATGCTGCCTCCCTTCAAGCTTCAGTGGGATCTCAGTTGCACAGGACCACACATATCTGGATTTCTACTCCATGTGGAGGGCAGAGACTGGGGGTTTCTATCATGACAAACAGCTCCAAAACAAACCCACCATTCTTCTGTGCAGGGATTTTCTCTTCAGGATTCTCTATCACATAATTTTACCCTCAAGACATCCTCTTGAAATACTTTTTGTGACTGAAGAAGTGAGTTCTCTGAGGTCACAAGGTAAATTAGTATTCAAACCCTAAGATTGCTACTCCCCAGGACTGAGCTCAAACCACTGGAATGCCTCAGTGTTGCCACCATGAAATTATTGAAAAGAAATTCAGGTGTAAGTACTCTGCTACTTAAGTACAGTGATAGTCCTCACATATATCCATAAAGACATATCCATAAAGACATTTTCACTCTCAAGACACTCCCTATGATGGGGATAGTTTTACCTGTTCCTCCAGCTATCATCCCAACGTGCTTTGCAAACTTTTTCTCTGCTTCAGACTTCTTATTAGGCTTGATAAGAAAGGTACCTAGAAGAAATATTCCAAACCTATGGATAAATTAGCTGTCACACAAACACGGATACAAATTCCATGGGAATAAATTACAACAGATGATCAATTGATAAAGACAAATCTTCTGGAAATCCCTCCCTTCTGCTGAGATAGATTCTGTCAGGAGATGGCTGATCACAGGGGGTCAGCATCCAGAGAAGTGCTGAGCACTCTGAGGTGAGACTTAAGTGCACAACTCCTCTCAGTCGAGATCAGGGCAAAATCTTGCACTTGTATCCTACAAGAAGATTACTTCTCTGAGCTTATTTCCTCACAGTCATCTCAGAGCCAGTTTGATTATGAAATGGAGCTGGCTCTCAGTTAGCTGGTTATTCAGTAACAGCACTGAGATTCTCAGAGGGCATTTTAAGCCACAATAGCACTTGCTTAAGAAGCATCTTGAGCATCTCCCTTCATAAAACAGCTGAGGTATTTTATTTTATTTCCAGTGCAGACTTCTCAGTCATATAATGCAATAGCAATTTTTCCAGATTTACAGTCCCAGGAGTGAGACACTCATCAGTTATTGCTTACACAATATACTCTTTCCCATCATACCAACTCTGACAGGCTCATGAAGTCTAGAAAAGGCGTCTTCTCCTCTTTTCCACTTAAAAAAAAAAAAAAGTTTCTCTACAGTTTTCAAGTTTTATAAAACACCCCTGAAAATAACTTGTCTCCCTTTTGCTCTCCCACCTTGGTGTCACAGTACCTGTCCCCTTATAGACCAGGAGTCCATTTGGCCCTCTGAAATCAATGGTGTCTCCAATCTTCAGGTTATCTAGATACTGGGACATCTTCCCACCTTCTGGAAACTTGGGGTTCACGTTTTTATGGTAGATCTGCAAGAACAATCATTTGCACATTATCAGCCACTGACTTTCCTGCAGACAGTATCACAAACTGTAGAACACAATCCTGCAGGCCTGGAACTCAGCACCTGAGAAAGAAATCGAGGCAATTCCTTGCTCACAGTTATCTCTTGAGCCTTGCAACAGGAAGCAGCCAAAATAAATAAAATGTGCTGTTGGGCACATGTCCCTCTGCTCCCTGCAAACAGCCAGGATAACAGGGATGGGTGGCAGACAGATTATGTGCTGCTGCCCTCATTTCACTATTGCCTTATGTCACCCCATTTTTGTAGTTGCTCCTTCTGAAAACAGCATTGCTACATCTTTTCCTTCTAAAACTTTCCCACCCAGCCACACTACAGCTTTTCCAGCTTTCAAAGCATGTAAGAAAGATTAAGCAGTTCATAGTGATTCATCAGCCTTGTAACATGAAGAACAGAGCATGCAAAAAGAAAAAAAAACCAGCCTAGGTTTTTGTCTAAGGACAAACTCTATCATAGAAAAGGATTAGGCAATCCAGAAGTTGTGGGATAAGATAATCCTGCATCCCCTAGCTTAAAGGATTTCCCTTGTTTGACTTGTTTTCTGCTTAGAGCTGTTTGCATAAGCATTAGCAGCAGCAGCAGCATAGGCATCTAGAGGGAAAGAGATCAGTATCCATGCACTGCCAAATAAAAAATATTAGGGAAATTCCTAAAGTATTGCCAGGGAAGTGATTCTCTCCTCCCTCTACTCTTCCTCTGCCATCCCTCAATGCCACACAGCAGATACACAGGATATAACTTACTATTCAAGGGCAATGTGAAATATGCTGTTTGCCATGCAGTCACCCTATTTGAAAAAGATAAGATCCAATGAAAATGAAATTTGAATGAAAAATTATGAAATTTGATTGCTAAATTAAAAAAAAAAAGCATTTCACTAAAATGAAGTACTTGTCCTCCTTCCAGTTAGCAACCTAGCTATATTAAAGGAAAACAAAATTTACCTTTATAATTAAATCAACATAACCTTTTGTCTCATCACTGGAAACTGGGGTATAGGCTCGAATCACCAGATTTCCATCAATTTTTGCAGAAAGGTAAACATGTTGGCCTGGGGAGAAAGAATTACAATCTGATTATTTTTTTTCATCCCTGGAGGACAAGAGGGATGGGCAGGCATTGTAACCTGCTACACATGCAATGACAGAGAAGGTCTTTGCCATATAAATGCTGTATCAAACACATTGTTTCTTCTCTTTTTTTCAGCACAGAGTAGGAATCCCCCAGGAAGTAATATAGTTTCAGGATCTTATTCCTAAATTCTGAAGAACAAATCTGGATAAACACAAGCACTGCAGAGCACATCTCAGTTGGTTAACTATTTGTCTAGTTAATTCCATTACTCCTTCCCACACAAGCCAGAAGAGAGTTTGAGAGAAACAAGCAGCATGCAAGGACATGCTCACAGCATGGAATGGGATGACCCTGACACACACAGCACAGGGAACTGCCAAACAGTGCAGAACAAACAGAGCTACATCTGCAGATCAGAGTGAGAGAGAGAGAGAGACTTTCCCCTGCACAGATTATCTTTGATTCCAGGTCCAAGGTTCAGTGCTATCAGTGTTCCAGGGTACAGGAAAGAAGGCCAATCCTAGGCTGAAATTCATGCTACAGAACTCCAAATAAAATTGCATGAAATGTGTGTAATTCAAAGGTAAGTGCATGCACAGAAAAGGCTCTGAATACTTCAGCATTTCCCCAGGCAGGAGAGTTGTCCCCTTTCTCTTTTACAAGTGTGACTGTATTTGCCAAACCATGAGGACAATTGCCAATAGACTGAAGGGACCTGATGGAAGTAGAATGCAAATAAGAAACATGAAAAAGCTTTGACAGATACCACTCTGGCTGCTATCCTGACTAGGGAAGAATTCCATCAGGCTCAGTTCACTTTCACTGCTCCATTTCTAATCTACACCACACAGCTGGACAGAGCACCCACAAAAGATCAGAAATACAACCCTCTGGGAAACCTGACATTTCTCCCTGAGACAGCAGCATTCAGATGCAGCTTTCAACTCCTTGCTTTTCTGAGCCTTAAATTCACAGTCAGAAGTCCAAGAACTGTGAGAAATCAGAAATATAAGCAATTAAGTTTTTACAGTACTTACCTACAGGTAATCCTAATATATGATTCGTTGAGGGTAGCCCAAATCTGAATTTCTTAGTGTCGTGACTGATTTCCTAAAAGACCAAAGTTAGAACAGGTCAGCATCACCACTACTTTGAATTTCAAACTGTACTCAACACAACATGCTTCAGCAAGCCTGCTCTTTGCTAGCATGCAAGTCAAATGCTGGGAAAGGACACAGGAACGGCTTTGAAAAATAAAGCTGAAATAACTTTAAGGAGTTTCAGAAGCAGTTTTCTCCTCTTCACTTCCACAAGGACTGACTTTTGCCTGCCTGCACTATCCCTACAGCATCTTTAAACAGATAAAAATCTGGAAACCCAAGGCCAGTGAGCACATTCCGAGCTTGTGGCCGAAGATCGGGCAGCTCAGGGCGGGCAGAAGCTCAGGCTGCCGGGCTGGCTTCTCATGGTGCACCCGGGACAGCAACGGAGGGAGGAACACAGCCAGCACTTCAACACGCAAAGCATCGGGAAACAACAGTTCTTAGAGCTTTTACACACCCTGCTCGCCCCGGGAGCACCACAGGGCGGCTGCGGGGCTCAGCCATCCTCGGAGGGCTCTCTGCCCTGCTCTGGGGATTCGATCCCCGGGGCGGCGCAGGGCCAAGAGCCCCCCAGGCCAGCGGACCTACTGTCCCCAGAGCCCCCCGGTCACCTCCTTGTCCAGTAGCCGCAGCGGGTACTTGGCGAGCGGGTCCTGCAGGGTGACGGGGCCGCTCGGCCGCCGCGCCGACCCTCGCAGCAGCAGCAGCAGCAGCGCGGACGCGGCCACCACGGCCACGGCGATGGCCACAGGCGCTCCCTGTGAGGAGGAGAAGGGCAGGCGGTGAGGGCACGGCGGCGGTGAGAGCACGGCCCGCC
>VZTB01013207.1:51971-101744 GCA_013397245.1 Thryothorus ludovicianus
CCGGGTTCCTCCTCCCCGTTCCTCCTCCTGCTTCCTCTCCGGGTTCCTCCTCCCCGTTCCTGCTCCTGCTTCCTCTCCGGGTCCCGCCTCCCGCTCCCTCCTCCCGGTCCCGCCTGGGGCAGGGCGGGCGCTGAACCGGGAGCCCCGCTCCGCCCTCAGCCCGGCCGGGTCAGGCTGCCCCGGGAGCCGAATTCTTGATTTCACGGAATGGATGATGTTGGAAAAGACCTCTGAGATCACCGAGGCCAGCCTGTGACCGGACACCACCGTGTCAGCCAGACCATGGCACTGAGTGCCATGTCCAGCCCTTAAACACCTCTAGGGACATTGACCCCACCGCCTCCCTGGGCAGCCCCTTCCAATACTTAACAATTCTTTCTGCGAAGAAAAAGGGCAACAAAATCACTTCAGATGAAAAAACAGCAGTACTTCCGTT
The DNA here is from genome assembly GCA_013397245.1 of Thryothorus ludovicianus. NCBI lineage: Eukaryota > Metazoa > Chordata > Aves > Passeriformes > Certhiidae > Thryothorus > Thryothorus ludovicianus. The sequence goes on from VZTB01013207.1 coordinate 52,408, forward strand.
CACCCAACGCATGGCAATAAATGGATTCCTAAATGAGAAATAAACCTGCTCTCGTTCCACTTCTCCAAGAGTGCAAGGGAAACATAGCGAGGGTAAAAGACAACAGTGAAGACCCAAAGGGAATGGGGTTGTGATGTCTTTTTGGGCAGATCCACAGTGGGAGGAGAGTCAGGAAAAGCATGGAATATATTATGGGGTTGTGATGTCTTTTTGGGCAGATCCACAGTGGGAGGAGAGTCAGGAAAAGCACGGAATATGTTATCATCTCCACAGGCAGAGGAGCACAGAGAGAGCAGGACACCATCAGGGCACCATTCCAGAGCTAACCAGCACAACGTACAGTCACAGATCCTCACCTAAAAACTGAGTTCTACTACATGAAAGTATTTTTTTTATTCTTTTTTGTGCCTTTGTTTGTTTGTTTGTTTTTTTAATCAAGATTTCATTTGCATCAGAACAGTTCACATTGTTGCTAAAGGTACTGGCACCTTACGAGAGACTAAAGAGATGCAACAAACAAAAAGCTAAACTAGGCTCCTTATAAAATCATACTAGGAGAAACACAAAAGGCCAACACCAGGCAGCCAAGCAAAAAGTTACTGCCATAACAATCAAAACAAAACCAGACATTTTAAGACAGAATTTAAGGCAGTAATTTTCCTAAGAGATACCAATTTATCAGTTTATAACCACTGCATTCAATATCATCACAGCTGATATCAGCTGTAGTTCTCCTCACACACTTTTTGCTTTTCTGAACATGTCCACTTGAAATCCTTGTCTTAAATTGATAAACAGATAAAAGTCACTGTTAAGCAAAACAGAATAGCAGCCAAGAGGTAATACACATCTGGTCACAGCATAAACTGATACAGTCAGCTAATGGCAACTTCCACCATAAGCAAACATTAACAGGCTTCCATGATAAAAATTTACAGAGGATATTTTCCCTCCATTTCTCTCTGAAGATCTCTTCAGAGAGCTTAGCAAAGATAGAACATGCATACTCTATCAATAATGTAACACAGCTGTTAATCTGAATCACTGAATCTCAATTTGCCCATAATCTCTCCACTGTTAATATTTTCATGGCTTCACAAAAAACTCATGCTCAATCTTTTGTGGGCTCTTGCCTCAAACTTTACAGTAAAGAGAAGGAAGGGCTGAAATATGTTTAGTTTATTCATTGGAGAATAAAGTCAGCGAGATTATTGTTTCCCCAGCTACAGAATAAAATTAAAATATTAAAAAAAAAACCCAAAGAACCAAAGTTCAAAACTAATATAATAAAAAAGGAGGGTTACTGGCATCAAATGTTTGTATGGGAAAAGCTCTCTAAAAAATTCTACTATTAATATGAACAAAAACCAAGTGAGATAGCTCACCTTCTAGTTATTATCTGGACCACCGAGCCAAAGGAGGATTATTCTTGTGCTGCCTGTTGTACTGATCTCTTTTATACACTAAAGCTGGGAGCAGGAAGGTCTGCAAAGCTAACTGGAGCCTGTCACCAAGATTTCTCTGTAAGCAGCCTTTTGAACATATAACAAACTGCTATTTTATGCGTAGTTTAATTAGGACAGCTGTTCTTCCATGGTCTCTTGCCCTGAAATACCTGTCTGTTCAAACACCACACAATTTGTAAAACCAGAAACTGTATTAAAAATATCCTGCAGTATTTTTGTACTCTCCAGCACTACATTCAAGGTCATGCTTGGCTCATGTGGCTTATTTTTCTTCTTTTCCCTTCTAAAATGGATTAAAAGAGTGCCAGAAGCCTACAGGTAACTTGTGACTGCTCCAACACAACCAAAGTCTCAGGGTAAGTACCAGCTACTCTAGAATCTGTTCATCAGTCACAAATTTGCATGCTCCCACCAAATTTTGTTTTCAATGACATTTGTGCTTTGGGAGCGCTTTACAATGAGATCCATCAGAACTGTTCTTTTGACATGATGAAAATGGGGAAATCTGGGGGGGAAAAAAAAAGAAGAAAAATAAAACTTATAAAACTTTGCAAAGATCATCAATAAAGACAGGCTGTAAACTTGTCAAAGTGGACTTAGCTGCCACCATGTGTCAGTTCATGCTCCTCTCTATCCTCCCAACCCTGAGAAATGAAACTGCAAAGCCACAGGAAGAAAAACGTTCATCTACACAAGAAATGCAGTGGAGAGTGGAATAATAATAATACAACTGGAAGAAATATGATTTTCAGAAGTTACTTCAGATTTAAGTTCATTTATTTTCTGGGCATTCAGCTAGGGATATTTTAAAAAGCCAAGATCTCAGGGAGTGCTGGACACCCAAATACAAAAATGGCACCCTGGAAAAGACCTCGAATTAATAATCTAACAATATCAAAAGGATTAATTTAATTGGGTTGGTTTTTTTTTTTCATACATACCACTGCTATTCATATTTTTCTTGATCCAGTCAACAAAAAAAACTACATTGGCGTATATTCCTGGGTAGTTCTTCCTTCCACATCCCAAGCCCCAGCCAGTAATTCCATGGAGGGTGTAAAACTCTGAGTTGTCTCCTGAAGGACAAACTAATGGGCCTGCAAAATCACCCTGCACAAGGACAAATGAACCTTGTCATGAGCCAACACCACTCCTGCTGTTTTTAAAATATCAGTTCAGCAAGGAGAGGTCCCAGCTACTCACATGCTTGGAGTTTTCCATTTTTAAAAGACAAACACCACCTTTGTTCAAGGGAAGTAGCTCCTTTTGCAATATGGGTAATTAAAATCTGACTGCCAGGGAGTCTTTCACTGTAGATCACCCCAGCCTGTTTGCAAGAAAACAGCTTTGGGAGGTTTTACACTTCCCTCTCTAGAACCCATCTGGCCATATCCTGAGGGTGATGTAACTCACTGTGCAGGAGTCCTTGCCTTCCTCCAGAGGGAATCCTGCACAGATCACCCCCTGGATCACTTTTCTGGGAAGGTTTATGTAATAGCTCTGACATATGTCAGGTGCCAGGAGGCAGACTTTCAGCTGCTGCAATTTTTTCCCCTTTTCTCTGTCTTGAATTAAAACATGGCATCCAGTAGAATTAGTGGCTCCAGAAGGAAGCTTTATTTCTCTTCATTTCAAATAGTCTCAATCTAAATTATCTGGTTTCTCTCCTCCCATCCACGTCCCTTCATGTCTAGCTGAGCTTACACAAGTGTTATAAATAAGAAGCTTGACTGGGCCAATATTCAAGCAGTAATCAATTTATTAATTAATATGGTAAAATATGAGCAAGCAGTGCTGGGTACAGTGGGGGAGTTTTCCCTCCAACTGCACACCAATAGTTGAGGCTTACAGGTATTTATAGGGGTACTCAGGAGCTTTCTCAGCAGTTTCTATTCCCAATTTTTACATCATAATCTTATACACCATTGTGATTTAGTCTTCTCAGGATGTATTCCAGCTAGTGGGGTCCAGCTTTCAGATGTAGGGCCAATTTTTAATTTTAGGGGCTATTAATTTTATGATAGTGATGTCCAGCTTCCCTTAGTCAATACTATTAATCATTGAGTTGATGTCCATCTTCCTTTCTCAAGCTGCTTTCCAAGGTTTGGAGTAGGACTTAGAGATAAGCATGCTCCTTTTTTTTTTATACATTCTAAAACTATAGTTTCAAAAATCCTTACTGCGAGCAATATTCTAAAATTATACTTTAAAATATTATTATTACAAAAATCGTTAAGGTTTACCTACAAGCAAAAAGTTCTTGTAAAAAGCAACATCTTAAAACAAACTCAAATGCTCCTAAATCACTTAAGATTTATAAAAGTTAATTGTGAACAAAGGATAGATTCCAAGGCCTTCTTCCATGCTTTATTTTCCTCAGTTATTCATTAGATTTGTCTTTATAACTGCCCCATGGTTGGGCTCCACACATATCACAATCACAATACACACTTTACTTGTATTTACTTGACACGAAACACAATTTTGTATTTCACAACAAGTGAAAACTTTTTGGAGTGTCTATTCCCCAAAAATTAAAGTGTAGACAGAAGGACTGTTCCAGCACAGATGTGGTATTTAAAGTACAGCCACAACATGCCCAAGCAGCAAAGAGTGCATACCTGCTTCAGGTGCACCCCACCCTGTGACCACACACATCCTCGAGGGCTGCAGCTCCTCCTCCTCCTCCTCGGCAGGGAGGCAGCTGGGAGCACCGAGGGGGAGAATTCCAAAGGCTCAGCCAGTTGCAGTCGGGCAATGTCGGCGTCTAAAGTGGTTTCTTTGAATCTTTGTGGTGTCTAAAATACTGCTTGACTGACCTTTTCTAGGAAAGCAAACACGTCGACATTTTCTGACAGACTTGGGGATGTGAGGCTTTAAGTAACTTTGGTTTTAACAAGTCAAGATTATGCACCCATGCCATGGAACAGGAAACATGCAGAAAACTCCATCCAGCAAGGGCGGGAAGAGAGTCTTGGAACAATATTTATCCAGCGTGAGCAAAGTGGCAACTTGTGCCGTAATTCTTTCTGTCTTGGTGAGAGTCACCAGTGAATACAGGGACAATACACCTCTCATCCTCTGGGATACTGAGCTGTAGAGATCAGTGGAGGCACAGATCTCTCTGGAGAGTCACACAGAAGCTGTTGTGTAAATGCAGATTAGGATCAGCACACCGGCTGTTGGATTGCTGCATCGTGGACAATTTAGGACTCGCATTTACATTAAAAACTGTTTTGCAAGATTGTTTTACGTTTCATTACTAAGCAGAACACGCAGTGCCTGTCTGTACTCTTGCTCTGTGAGATCATGAAGCCCTGTTCCCACCATCCGTGGGACTCTGTAGTCTTTGCAATTGTTTCCACCAAAGGAAGCAGCTGTAAACTGACACACAAGCTGAAATGCTATTGAACTGCTGTACATGACTTAGTAACACGAAGGAAACAAGAAAATTTAGGTTCTGCTAAAGCCAAAGCATGTAAATGTCACTGTGTATATTTTTAATTCCTCAGAATATCTTACTGAAAAAATCTGGACCAACTGCAACCATTATTTGGAGAATTTATAGTCCAGAAGGTACTCTCTATTCCCATGAAGGAAGCATAATTGAGGTTGTCTTACCTGTTGTAACCTTAATTTCTTCTTCAATAACATTCATGTTTTCAAAATCTTTTTCTCTAGTCAAATTCAAAATATTTAAATCTAGCAAATGAGAATGGTGAGTGTGTTAGCAGGATGTCTTAAGTAATATTTCTATTATAGAATAACTTCAATTTCTTTATTTATTTTTGTAGTAGAAGGAGATTTCTGTTGTAGGGATCTGTGCTATTACTATATTAAAGTGCTATTTAAAGTGCACAACCAACACAGCTCTCAAGGTTTTGGTCAGATTCGTTGTTTGCCTTCACCATTCATTAGGCCTTTGTTTAATGCCTGAAGAGGTTCATAATTTTCATTGAAACAATTTGTTAGATGAGAATCTCCTAGAGTAAAATAATTCTGAACAGCCAATTCACTGAGGAGCCCTTCGTGCTCCCCCAAAGGAGGCATTTTCCCAAGTTTTTATTCAGTTTTCTATTACCTGTTACATGAACAAAAGGAGACTGTACCTCTGAATCCTCCAAAGGTCTCTGTTTCATCAGAGTGAAAGACAACCAACATCACAGCAGAGGAGCTTAGAACAGGGCAAATCCACAAGACTTGACTAAAAATGAGAAAGCAAAGGCTCACTACAAATTAACAGACACTTTTTAATCCTCCTCTCTTTCAGCAGTGGATGGTAATTATTCTGGATGTATATTCCAGCTTTCAGACAGGAAGGTAAAAAGTAACCATGACAAAGCAGGCTGAGGCTGAAGGAGTGATCTATTCCTGGCAGCCTGTCCTCGTTCAGCAGTTTCCTCATCAGAACAAGGAGTGCCTGGCATCATTTCACAACACTCTATTGCAGCACCCACAAATTTCATTACAGATTAAACACCCCAGCTACCTGATTTTCCCTAATCTAAGCGCCAGCTTCAATCAAGTGCTGAAAACACTTTTTTTTGGTGTAGGCCTTCCTTTCGTTCTCTGTAAGCCAAATGGCAAAAATTGCATGAATGATGCTCTGGAATAAGGAAAGACTGGACTCTGAAAAGGAGATGTCTTGGGTGCTTTGTGTGTGATCATTCCTTGTAACTGTGGGACACGCAAGGACACACACGGACACTTTCTCTTGAGAAGGCTGAAAACTATATATTAAAACATCTGACTCCAAATTTATAGTATTTCCACACAGACCAGGGATTGGAGAAGAAGGCTGACACCTCTCCCATCCTGTTGGTCAAGACAACTGCCCATCAGTTGTCTTCCACACCAAGAGAAAGTATGAAAACAACCTTGTCTTATCAAAACAGACTTTTGATAGCAACATCTGTGTGTGTGAGAAAGAATTAAGAACTGTGAAAACAGCAAGTTAGAAAGTGCATCAGAAAACTTGAAAGATCAGGGCGACAATTCTTATAGACTCAAATTACTGTGCTATGTGTTTTCTTCATTGGAATTAATTCAGAACTGCATTTCACACAGAATCTAAACACTCAAAAATGGTTCATTTCAATGTGGTTTTGTCTCTGTAGGTTCAGAAGAATTAGCGATATCTGCAAGCACTTTTCAAGATACTGAAATTAGTACCTATAACATTACCTGAGACTCTACAAGTAAACTTTATTTACACTGTACAATAGGGCTAGTGAAAGTCATAGGAAGAAATAAATCATCCCCAAAATAAAAAATCAAAAGTCAAACCAATTGCCTCCTTTTTTCCCACATCTTCATACAGTCACGGCATCATGGGAGCAATCTTCACTCTCTTCTACTTCAAAAGACTGGTATGTAAGCTTTAAATTAAAAAATGAAAGAGTGAACCTTGTGAAAGTCTTATGGAAAAAATGCAAAGATCTACAGGTCTTTAGGGTTGTGAGTGATTCCTGCAAGGTTTAGTTTCTGTGACATGAATGTCACAGAATCTCACAGGTGATACATAAATATTAAATTTTCTAGACAAATCTATCATGATGAAATTCAACCCAGGAAATCCTATTTTACCATGACCTATCAAATCTAAACCTATTTGTCATTTGGGATGGATAAGGATTCCTCTTAACTGCATCCAGCAACATTATTCAGGCTCATGTTGCTTCATCTTATTTGTCCTTAGCTCCATAATTTCTTGTTAACTCAAGGGTGCCCGTTTCCATCATGTAGACACTAAAAGAATTCAGGTTACATCTTGACTGTGTGGTCCTCTGGGGCACAGAAGATCCACTGACAGCCTGCCAGATTGCTCTAGTGCTCTGGGTAGTGCATACTCTCCAACACTCCTTCTTCAAAAAGGACAGCCAGGGACTCACAGCCAACATCTGGAAATCCAGGTAGACAAAAATGGAAAGGAAAGAACCAGCTGGAAATGCTGTCAGAACAGGAACACCAGGATTTTAAGACACAGCAGGTGGCCCTTGGGTCTGTCCTTAGAGATGGGGAAGTGCTGTGCACAGAAAAACCAAACACAATTCTCCATGACGTGCTTCAGCCTCAGTTGCCTCCCTCAAGGCCCTTGCATGAGAGCATCATCCACACAGAAATACCACAGGCCCCTCCTCTGGTTTATTTTCTCCTGACATCTTTTTCCAGGTCCCCACCCAAGTGTGTAGGCTTAAATTTAAATTACTTAAATTACTTGGCTTAAATTTACCAGAAGGAATATCTGGTGTAAGAGCTTTGTAGGTAATGGAAAAACCAGTTCCATATTCCTCATCATCAGAAGCAAATTTCAGCCTTATGCTGTTGGAGCCAATCAAAATAGCTAATGGGAGATCTTGTCTTCAGAATTTCCCTGAAACACAAGATATTAGAGAATAATCACTGTTTAAAGCTCTCAGTTACTTGAGAAAACTTGCAGGTACCATTTTTAATAGTTAGCTATGAAATTTTAGGATGAAAAGGAATTTTCCTATTCACCCCTCTACTTTCCCTGTTAATCCATTTGCCCAAATAGATTTACACTATTAGAAATTGAAAATCATTGACACTAGAAGTGTGATAGAGTTCCCTACCGGGCATTTTCCAATCTCTTCACCTCCCACACTCTTATTCTTTTATTTCAGACCCTGTGTCTCAGTGTATCAACCAAGCAAAGGCAAGTGAAACAACCAAGCACCACATCCTCCCAGGATGCACTTGCTGTTAGAATAAAGAGTGCTCTGACGGGTTATAGATCTTAAAGGTCTTTTCTAACCCTGAAGGATTGTTTCAAAGAACAAGGGGACAAAAACTCACCCACGAGTCTGTCATCTTTTGAATAGATGGATAAAGAATCATAGTCACAGAACGTTTCTGTCTCTGCATCACAGTGGGAGACACTAAGCCACATGTAATTCCCTTCTGCCACAAATAGAGTCCATCCACACAACCTGGAATAAGTAATCACTTCCCTTTCACAAAAACACAACCAAAACCATCCCAAAACCTACACTTGTAGGGGGAAAGTTCTCTAGGGGAAGACTTTGTTTTCTCCACTTACTGGTGATTTTTATAGAACTGTTCAGGCCTTCCAGGAAAATGTAATTCCCCTTCACTGTTGCAGTTTGCCATCCTGAATACTACAAAACATTGTGAGTCAAAACATAGTGGAAGGAATCAGGTTTGATGCATATGCAATCAGCTGTTCCACCAAAAAACTCAAACATCTGGAGGATATTGTGAGGCAGGATTGCTCAGCTGCACTTTGTTGCTTCTGGCAGACTGATGCCGTGTCTTCTCTCTTTTATTTGGAGTTGTGGTAAATCAGCTTTGAACCCCATCATCTGGGAGCAAGAATGAAGCCTTGCCAATGGGCTCTCATTTTTCTGTAAATGGCAGTGCTTGTTTTTTTACCTTAAAGAAACTCTTGGCTACATGAAGACTTCAGTACAAATAATTTTCTGTGAGGAAAAATGGATACCCCAGAGCATAAAAAAAGCGTTCATGGCAGCCCATCTGTAATAATGCCCTTGGTTATGTTAGAGCAGGAGGCTTTTGCAACAGTTCAATGCGGTGTTAAAAATTAATAGAAGAAGCAGAAGATTTCCTTTTCAGCCAAGTGTCAGCAGAAACACAACAGCACAAAAATCATCTCTTGTTGCACTTCCTTCTGCTTGCAAGGTAACCCAGTAAGAGCAACATTTATCAACAACTATGCAAACACAAGCAAATTTAAGGAATCAAGTACTCATTACATTATTTCACCTGCAGCATTCTGGGAAAGCCAGTAAAAATTTGCAAAAATGTTTTCAAAAGGGTTTCTTCCTTTATAAATTTTACAGACAACTATTTGAGGAGGGGAGGCTTTTTATGCTCTAACACAAATAGAACATACTGGGTAAAAGTAATGTACTCACCTGTGGAGCTTTTCACTTTCAGATCTGATGAAGGAGGGGTAGGGAAGGGGGAGGGAAAAGAAGAATGAATTACTGTGGTTTCATATTCACAATTTACTATTGTCCATGTGAAATGGCAATTTTTGTACAGCTGGCACTGAGGCAAATCCCAGGGCTTTTTGGGGACACAGTGCCTACAATAAACCAGGGCCTGGAATCAAAACAAAATTGCAAGTTCAGGCAATGCTGACATTGGAATAAACAGTTCTGGAGTAGCCTCTGCCAGAATGAATCATGCTTTGACAGACCACTACTCAGTCTGAGCAGCACTTTTTCAGAAGCTGAACTCTTTTCACTTTTCTCTGACACATTATGGGGGTTCCTTCTTTGAATCACTAGTTGAAGATGGTTTCTAATAGGAAATTTTATTTGTCTCCTCCCAATTTTTTTTTCTTCTCACTGGCTAAACCTCTTAAACAACCTTCTCTCAGTTTTTCAGTTCTCTGTATAAGTTTTAACACAGTCTCCAAAACCCTTTAATGAAATTAGCCCAAACTAGAAGAAAATATCAATTCAATTTCTTACTACTCTCAGTAAAGTTCACCCCTGCCATTTATATCTCCATGACATTGGCAGTGGTGCCTGATGGTCACACACTGTTCCCCAGCACAGAGGGAATCCTTGGCCTTTTGGGAAGAGTGAACAAAAGCACTTCTGAGCATGACTTGTCCTCCCCCGTGTTGTCAGATGTCTGATCCAACATGTTTTAGTTGAGAAAAATGACAAGTGACTTCAAAGAAGTGCACATGGAATCTCTTGGTACTTTCAACTGGTGAATTTCCACTAAAAAAAAAATAAATCCAATAAACATGCTAATTGTCTAGCTATGTAAAAGAATCATTCTTATTAAAAAAAAAAAAGAGTCCGAATGGGAGGCAAAATGGAAGAGAAGAAGCATTTACAATGCTCTCAATTTGGTTTTGATAACTTTCAGTCAGTACCACACACTTCAAGGGATTGTTGCAAGGGAAATGCTGCAGTGCTTTGACAGGAAAACATATAAGTGCTGTATCCTGAAAAAAGATAAAATTAAGTAAAATGTTCTGAGACAGAGGATTTGTCACAAGCAAGGGACACATTTCTGTGGAGACTTAATTACCAGCACTTATGTTCTCCTGAATCCAGGATGTTGGAACCTGGAATGCAGAGAATATTTCTCTGCACGTTTCAAAGGATCCAAACCCTCTGACAAATCCTGATTTTAACCTTTGTCCATGGAAAGGGCTTCCCAGGCTTTGGGATGAGACAGAATTTTCATTAATATAAATTAGATTGTAGCATAATAGGCAATTGATCACAGGGTGAGAAATGTAGATTTTTGTCGTTTTTAGAATGGTAAGTACATGAAGACAAGATGGAGGATCCTTGTCCTTTTTAGGCTTCTTCCTCCTCCTTCATCTCCTTCATATCCTGCAGTGTTGGGGACGAATGGTCAGAATTTGCTGCTGTGCCATGTTATGTGAATAGAACTTTAGTTAGTAATTAGAAAAGTAGAAATAATGCACGTTCTTGGTGATAATTGGGTAAATTATCTTTAAGGGAACCTTGATTCTGTGTGTTAGAGGCTCTTTGGTGTTCTTTCTCCCTCATGCCAGGCTGGTGTAAAGCCCAGTGTGCAGAAATTGCTGATAAGGAAAGAATGAACAACCTGGAGAACGAGAACAACCAAGAGTTCCATTTGTTTTTTACTTAACAAAGACTTAAAGAACAAGTCTCCCCTATCAGGAGAGAGTCCTGTGGGAGTGATAGAATTCCTACACCAGGACAGCACCACACTGGGGTCTGTGAATATTCCTGGGGATCTCTGCTGTAATGTTTCTTCTCCTTGCTCCTCGTCCAGTCACGGGCACATCCCATCCCCCAGGAGGTGACACCAGCAAGGGTCCAGCCCCGTGTTTGCCTCCACACAAAAGGGCCCTCCGGACTCTCTCTGGAAAAAAGCCAAGCAACATCCCAGGACCCAGAGCTCGTACAGCTCAGCAAGCCTTAAAGAGTTTATTGAGCTCTCTTTTGTGCCTTACTGAAAACCTGCAACACAGGGGACAGTCATTTTTAAAAGAGCTGTGAAGACACACACGTTTTTAGGGTGTTTAGTCAGGACTGTCAAGAAGGGGAGAGAGATTAATTCCCCTATGAGTGCATCTCTGACGTGCTTGAGCACGTAAAAAAAGGAGTGAGGAGCAATCACTTAACCTTTATCCTACTTCCTTTCCTTCCTGTAATCCAATTCTTTCTACTTTCATCCTCAGGATCTTTCCAACATTAATTAATTTATCAAGTGTTCTCAAGTTAGAAAGCCCTAAGCATTACTGCACTGGGGTACATTGCAAAATTGCTCTCAGGAGCTTGTCCTACAACCCATACAATAATTAATATGGAATCATGTCATTAAGTGCATTGCCCCATAGGGAACTTTGGAAAGAATTCATACACCCAGACCTCCCAGTTTCCAGTGAATTTGTTTACTTTGGCACACAGAGCTCCTGAGGAACACCCCTAAGCACGCAGGGCCCCGTGTTCAGCTGACCTGGCAGGCATCTCTTCCTCCATCTGGAAATCCAGCACACATCGTGGTGCCACCTTGGATGGGTTTCTTTAAAGCTGACAGTGCTCTTGAACACTCTCTGCTGTTTAGGATTGGGAGATTGACTTCATACAACACCCGAGGGAGCAGTCCACCTGAAACACTGATCAGTGTTCAGCAGAAAAGCTGAAAGGCAAACAATGTCACTGTTAATACACCACAAAAATTGGTTGGAAACTTGCTCCAAGCCATGTTTTGGTTACAAGCATGTTTTGGCAAACATCCAGGGTTTTGTGTATAAGCGGTTTTACTCAAAAAAAAACCCCTCCAAAATGTTTCAAAATTCAAATGCAGGGCTAGATTTTGTGATTACCTGTTTTGAAGTAATTTACAGGTAGGTATAGAAGCAAAATCTCATTTGGGACTAAGGCCAGTTGAAGGTTACTTTTGCTCTGGCTCTGACATGTGCAATCAAGCTCTTAGTTTGAGAAAAAAAAGTAATAAAGTGAGTGGCTTAATTTCCTTTAAACAGCCCCAGCCACAAGCAGTGCAGGTATATCTTGATTCAAACTTTTCACCTGGGTGAGGAAGACAAAACTGATGAACCTGCCACACAGGGACAGGAGCTTTATTGGTAAGTATTTGAAAGAATAATTACAAAAAGCTTCCTTTATAAGTGTTGGAGGGTTTTTACCAAGAAGAAAAATGTTATATTTGTGGAATCTGTAAAAGTAATCTCATGCTGAAAATTTATCTTCTGCAGGCAAAGAAGAATAATTTTTTCTTCATGGAGCAGAAGATCACAGCTAACTCTGGCCTCACTGAAGCTGAAGGTGCCATCCAGCTTCAGAAGGGCAATGTCACAGTTCATTGGGGTCCTGGGGTCAAACTTGGGGTGCTGAATGACAGATTTGACAGGCAGGGTCTGCTCACTGTTCTCCCTGAGCCCCTGAGGTTGTGCTCTCCTGCAGTCACATGCCAGTACTGCAATAGGTTCTTGTGGAACAGAAAAATTAAATTTCAGCCATGCAATTTACTTCATGAAAGGGAAAAATGGAGTTATTTTTTAAATGAGAAGTTATTACTTCTGATACTCAATATCTTTCACCTTCAGATTTTAGAGCACTTAAGATGTACAGTCAGCAAGAGCTGAGTAAGCCCTATAGTAGTAATTGGGAGATGAAAAGGACTGAGAAGAAAAATCCTTCTGCTACAGACCTGACCATGGTGTGGTGGTCCACTAAGGAAACGTGTCCTCTTACTGTGTTTAAAAGTGTTTAGCCACATTGCTTTTCGAAGGAGGAGGGAAGATTTGGACATAGGAAAGTACAGAATTAATAAGATCATCTCTCTAGGATCCTGAGTTTATTTAAAAAATCACAAATCCACAGTGAACCTTACCTTAGGGCTCCTGGCACCAGACCAGGTGTGCAGCAAGGGAACACGAAAACAATGAGTATAAATTTTTATTCTGCTTCAAATTAATTTTTTTTACATAGACTTCCAAAATCAGTTCTTGCCAATCTCTGTAAGTTTATTAATTATTTTGAGACGTTAAAATGGGTTTTCTTCCCTTTCTGTTAAAGCATGGAAAATAACAATGAGAAATAAAAGGATAGCACCTATAAGTAAGCACCACAAAGAGATGCTACAGCACACACACATATTTCTAATCCATGTTCTCCTGCAGCCTGCTCCTGAAATATCCTTAGATACCTGTCCAGGGTGCAGTGAGCTGCTGTAACCACCCACACACCACAGTGGTGCCTCCACAGAAATGCTTCTGCCTTTTCTTCAGGGAAACCTGCAGCATTTAAAGAAGACACTCCCAATAAAGAAAATCTTTGTATCAGCTCTGCCTTTGGGGAAGAATAGGGAGAGCACTCCCAGGTACTCTCTGAGGAGTCACACAGCCGAGGCTCGTGCTGCATTCCCAAAGGGTTAAAAAATTTAGAAATTAGAAATGGAGCCAGCAAGATGTAAGCAACACATCATATAGCAGGGCATGGCATAATAATGAGAGGATCAAAGCAGAAACTAAGGGTTTAATCATTAATATAGAGGTATAGAGCACGACAATCTATCATGTATCTGACACTTAGCCTCGTAAGAAATCAGAAAAACAAGACTTTCAATGTTCAAAGCCAAGGAAAGAATACATAATAATGAGAGGATCAAAGCAGAAACTAAGGGTTTAATCATTAATATAGAGGTATAAAGCACGACAATCTATCATGTATCTGACACTTAGCCTCGTAAGAAATCAGAAAAACAAGACTTTCAATGTTCAAAGCCAAGGAAAGAGCCTGGACCACAACCAAGGGGTCACAAAGACCTGGAAACAGGACAAAGAGGTGAGGAAAAGTCTTTACTTCCTCCCACACGAGCACTGACTCAAATCAGAAGGACCACAGCCTCAGTTAAACAGAGAACTGCACAACTGCAGCAGACATCCAGCTAATTTACACACAACACAGGGACAGGTGATGAATATGTATAGGCGTGTTAGGTAACTTTATGGATATGCATGTTTTTTTGGAAATAAATAGAGAATCAAAGCTTTGTGAATTCAGCACAGGTCTTTAGGATGCTAGTGCATTGTGCTACAGCACTAAATAAAGATATCAGTATTTCAACTTCAAATTAGTTGAAAGGTTTTTTGTTNAGGTGAGGAAAAGTCTTTACTTCCTCCCACACGAGCACTGACTCAAATCAGAAGGACCACAGCCTCAGTTAAACAGAGAACTGCACAACTGCAGCAGACATCCAGCTAATTTACACACAACACAGGGACAGGTGATGAATATGTATAGGCGTGTTAGGTAACTTTATGGATATGCATGTTTTTTTGGAAATAAATAGAGAATCAAAGCTTTGTGAATTCAGCACAGGTCTTTAGGACGCTAGTCCATTGTGCTACAGCACTGAATAAACATATCAGTATTTCAACTTCAAATTAGTTGAAAGGTTTTTTGTTTCTTGCACACATTTAGTGCTTCACCAGTACCCACACTTCCATGGCATTCTCAGAATCCCTGAGCTCCTAAACCTTGCTGTTCTCCCCTCAGCTGTGCCTGGGGGCCTGGAGAAAAGCAGCACAAGTGTAATAAATGCCAAGTCCCTGAGGTACTCAGGCTGTGAAAGTGAGTGGTTGGTTGAGAATTTTGGGAGCACTGCAAATTAAAGATGCCTGGCAGTAGCCAGAGACTTGGGGTAGTGTCCTGTGCCCTATTTCTGAGCAGTTTCACCCATTTACAACAGACTCATCTACAGATACTCTTCCAGAAAGAGTGAGGAACAAAATGAGAATCATAAAAAAAGGTTTATCAGGAGGCAGGACAGGTTCTGAGTCCTCTCCAGCTGTTTCACTGCTTTCTTAAAAGCATGCTGGATTTCAACAATGCATTATCATACAATGGCTTGGGTTGGAGGGCAATTTGAAGATCCAATCCCCCCTGCCCTTCCAGCAGACCAATTTTCTCAGAGTCCCATCCAAACTGGCCTTGGACACTGCCAGGGATGGGGCAGCCAGTGCCTCATTGTCCTCACAGTAAAGAATTTTTTCCTAATATCCAGTCTAAACCTACTCTATTTCAGCTTGAAGCCATTCCCTCTGGTCCACGCTCTTGTGAAAAGTTCCTCTCCAACTCTTGTAGACTCCCTTCAGGTACTGGAAGGCTGCAATGAGGTCACCCCAAAGGTGACCAGGGCTTTGTTCTGCAGATAAAACACATTTGTAGTGTAAACCTGCCATGGATGGGAGCCTTGCTTCACCTGGTTTCCCCCAACAATCTGAGAGAAAAGGGTAAAATAACTCCACGGGCTGGTCCCTTGCACCTTCTGCCCACACATAGGATCTGAGGGGGGAAAGAGGGAAATGAAGGAAGAGTTCAGTCTGGATTCAAATTTTACTTCTGCTTTGGTAGCACAGAACTTGAAGGCATGGCCTGGTGCAAAATTCAGTCTCTCTGCCATGTCAGGAAACAGATCTTATAATTCCTAATACAAACTGGCCAGGCTAAAGCTAAACTGGGCTAAGAAAAACACGTGCAGATATTCTATTTTGAGCAAGTTTTGGAATTATTTTGGAACTAAATCACTCTTTCATTATCAATTTCAGAAATCTCTCTACACCCAGCATTTGTACTGAAAATACTTCTGACAGAGTCAAAATGCACAATACACAATAGACCTTGATGATCAACAGCAGTGGCTGGATTTCTCCAGAACATCCATAACTATGTGAAATTTACTTCTTAACTCACTGTTATCATCATCTCACATGGCTGAGTGAAGCTGATAATGTTTGTGCTTTTCTAATGGAGAAAACTTATAGAAACAATTACCTGCAGTGATAATTATTCATTTGGTTGTATTTTAAGAAAAACAGAAGCAAAGCAATCAGTTCTGCCCAGCAGCAAATTATGAAAGAGGATTTCTTTGTAGTGCACTTCCCAAACACAATTGTGGCCAAAATTTTATTTTTTTTCCTTAAAGATGAAAAGTTCAATGAAAACTCATTGAAAACACATCTCTAACAGATTTTACTACAAATTCTATTAGACTCTCCATTGTGAAAAATGCAGCATCCATAATCACAGATCATTTTGTTGTTGCTCTGGCAGACAGGAGGGTGCATTCAAAGGATGGAGGACCAGCACTTGCACAAATTGTCTGGGAAATCTGGAATTCTCCAACCTACCAAGTGAACCCAACATCTACAAAAAAGGGGTTTGCTGTCACTCTAGGATTAGCATGGCTGATGCAAGTGATTACAGTGACACAATTATGCTGACACCATTATTTCGTAAAAGCTATTTACACCAGCTTTTAAATAAAAAAGGCTTTCTATAGAAATGAGCCTGTTCATTTATCTGATTTTTTCCATTATTCCCTAATTATCACTCCACACACCTTTTTCACCTTGTGCAAAGACACATGGGCAGGAGAAAGAGGAAACAGAGACAAAATTTAAGAAAAAAAAAAATTATTTATGTTTTACCAGAAAGAATTTTGTACTTGGTAAATGAGAATAAATAAATAAATGAAAAAATCATTCACAAAGTATTTTTCTTTCTGTCACCACTGAAAAACTCTATCCTCCTATGCAAGATTAGTTTATAAGTGATAAGTTAATTTTTTTATTAATATTATACCAAACTTCTATTATCTGTGTTTTGACAAACTCTAAAAGCCCCTACGCTTTGCAATTTTTAATCCCAAGAGATTCCTGATTGCTTTACAGGCTGCTGGTTTCCATTCTTGTTTTCTATAAATTAATAATTCTTCTATAAATTAATCTATAAAGTTAAATCATAAAGGAAGCAGGAGCAATTGGTATCATTAATTTTTCCAAAAAAGGAATACTCTGGATTTTAAGATATTATAATACAATGGAAGGAAGGACTCACTGTGTTCTATTTGCATCCCATGGGTAACACAATAAATCACAAGCTCGCTGCAAAATTGAAAGTATTTGATTTTATTTATTTAATCATAAATCACACTTAACATTCTTTTTTCTGAATCATCAATCAGGCAAAAGTTTCATAAGAATTATTCATGGGGAGAAAACTTTCACGTAGAAAATTTAGGAGGTGAAACCAGTGCAGCTTCTTGATTTCAGCACTGCCTCCCAAGCTTGTCACTGCCTCAGAGCAGAGCCACCAGCACCTAAAACTGTTGGAAAAGATGTGAAATTTCCCTCCTACCTTCCTGAAGGGCAGCTGGCCCAGCAGAGCTGTGTGACACAGACCAGCCCCAGCAGCAGCAGCAGCTCTCTGGGGGAAAGGCACATCCTGGGGCTGAGTGGAAACACGGAGAGTTTGTGACACAGAAGGAAACCCAGAGCCAAACCCTGCACTGCAGGGCAACAACAACTCATTGAAGGAGAAGTTACTCATTAATCCAGCCACAAAGCACTTACCTCCACTAATGAGTTTCCCAAATTTAATAGAGCATGATTCTTCTACACACCGTCACTGAAGCCTTTGCTGTAAAGTACTGAAATCCTCTCTTAAAACTTTTTTTTTTTTTGAGGTAAAATGAATTTACTGTGGCAAGCTTTGCTAGCAACACTTACCCAGGCAGATCTGCATATGCAAAAAGAACTCACATGAGGAAAATATCAGTTGCTATTTGCCCCAAAACTTCTTCAGCTTTTGAGGAGGCAACGCTTTGTATTTCCTGCACACTTTGTATTTAGCCAATATTACAGACCTGAGAAACAACCCAAAAGTTTACAAGGTTTGTGGCAGCATGCTCAGTGTTTTATTGCTTGGCCAAGGCTCTCCCAATAACCATTCCCCCCTATCCACCATCAGTGACCACACCAACAATCATTGATGTGTTTATTCCAGATTTTCGTTCTTTCCTCTGCCAGTAAGAGGATAACAAACCCCAGCTTTTACTCTGAATATGCAGTTTTATAAGAACTGAATATAAACCCTGTCCTAGAAACTTTGAGCTGCAGTTGGGTTTATTTCTCTTATAGATACAGAATTAATTTGAGTGCAGTTTTCCTACTGGTCCTGAAGACATCTCCATTTCTGCCACTTCTGAAACCTGTACCACCAACATGATTCCAGCTCTAATCAGAACCTTTTGGAAGCAGCTTTCTTTCAGGCATACATTTGCATTTTGCAGGGACAAAACAAACTCTAGCCCCTCCAAAGCAGTTCCATGTACAGCAGAGCTCTGTGCTCATCCACCACAAAAGGATGGCATAAAAACAGGAGTAAACAATCTCTGTGTTTATGAGTGATGCTGCAGGAGCCACTGATGTGGAAAAGAAACATCCTGCCCATGGGCAGATGGAGAAACAATCAGCACATTCCAATTTCTCACAGACAGGCATCACTTTCTGTGCAGCATCAAAGAGGTCAGACAGAAAAAGCACAGAGGGGCACATTCTGTACAAGCTGCACCTCACCTGGGAAGGCAGAACAGAAGGAGAGGTTTTCTTGTCCTCTTATTCTGTGTTCTCTTCTTCTGCTACCTATTTATAGTTCTCCTGAAGCTGTTTCCTTCATCTTCTGTGCAGACAGAGGCACATCCCCACCGGGGAGCTGCTCTTGCCCCTAAAACTGGCAGCATCACCCCTGACCACAGGCAAAGGTCAAATCTTACACCTTGATCTCCATCTTTGCTCTGAATCTCAATGCAGAGTTGACTCTGTGTCCCAAAACTTTGTAGTAAGAAAAACAAAGCCACTAGATCACTAACTGTCCCAAATGAGCCACGTTTTAGCAGGCAGAGCCTGTTCCTTCTGGCCCCAGAATAATGGCATTAACCAGCTTGGGCTCTCCCTTCTTTTGCTGTGCACTGGGAGAATGAAATTCTTGTAAATCAAGGCGTTCTTCCAGCTGTAGAAATGTGCACTGCTGCTCCTTGCTATGAGGCCATTAAAAAATAATCATGCACACGTCCAAATAAATTAAAGACCAAGAGAAAGCAAAGAATATTGACAATAATCATCATCAGAGCCCTCCAGTTGCCTTTTCTGCTGGCTTTGAGGGGTTTTTACAGGAGTCCAGGGCTGGTGGGAGGGAACACAGGCTACACTGGGTCAGTGGCCACTGAGATGGCCCAACTGCAGGACAGAGAAAGTTTAATTCTTGCTAGAAAGGTCTCTTCATGTTCCTGCTCCTGTCTGAGGAGGAATAAAGGTGGCAATGGGAAGTTTAAAAGAGTGAACAAGGAGTGAAGGGTACAATGAGCAGCAAATGCTGGTTAGTAATTAACCTATTTCAAGATCAGTAGAAAAAAAACAAGATTTAAATGGGATTGGGTTTTGTTGGGTTTGGTTGTAGTTTGTTTTGTTGGGTTTTTTTTAAATACAATGAGCTGTGCTTTCAAGGGTCACTGGTCACATCCTAACAGTTTGCAAGGTCACTGCTGGAACACTGGAAAACCTCTAAGCTCAATAAAATTAATGGTATCATATTCTAAACAAGATATAATGTTTTGAAATACTAACTTCATAAATCTTATCATTCATGTACTATACTTCTGAATCCAACAGTTCTTAACTGAAAGCAGATTACTTTTAACATGGACTTAATGTATCTATGTTTGTATAGTCGGGCAGGAATTTTGATTTTCCAACTTATTTTTCACCAGTTTTAACCCACTGTAATTTCAATAACATCAAGTTCGCTGTAACAAAACAAAAAAAAAATCAAAGCTAATTCTCAAGGTAAGTCTACCAAAAAATTTCCCCAAAAGCTTATGAAAGATCCTGAATGGCACCAGCAAAAAACTCACCCCAGTTTTATTATGCTTTAAAAGCCACCATCCACCCTCATATTGAGAGAGGGAAGGGAGCTTGGCATTCACTTTTTTCTTTTTTCTGACTTTTATCAGTCAGAGCCTTCATGTTACTTTAAAGATCAATACATTGAAAAACTGAGGGAATTAGGGATTCTTGATTCCTAAAATCACAACATTAAGCACCTCTGCAATTCCCAACCATGTTTTCCCCTCTCCCTCTGTACAAATAAAGTCACATCTCAAAGCAGAACCATGCTACACCTTCCCTTGGGATTCGTGTACTTTTTTAGACCAGCAGAGATCACTGATAAATATACTTGACTTGCAAAGGACAAACAAGATTTCAGCTCAATATTCCCACTTGAATCCTACTTAATCTGGTCTTCTAATTTATGATTATAGCTAGGTTTGGGTAAAAATTGCAAAAACAAAGACCTGCAAACTAAAACCTTGCAGTAACATGGCTCGCTGTGCTATCAAGTCATTTTTCAGAAAGATTCATATCCACGATTTTTCAGTCACCCAAGCCTTTTTTGGGGAGCAAATTTCTTTTCATGAAAATCAAGAAAATAAGTATTTATAAAAAGGTCAGTGACAAAAGTTTTAAGCCAGAATCTATTTAATTCTATCTGTTAATAAAAAAAAAGTGCCTGTTTCTATACCAAAGACAAACTGACAGCTGAAAACCATGAGGCAAATTTTTCACAAGTGATCCAAAACAACTGATGTGGGTTCTCACAGGGCTTTCAGATCCTTGATGGCTTTAAATCAACCCAAAACTAGGCTGCTACCAAGAGGGCAGTTGTGTCCCATCTCCCATGGAAAGGTTGCTGCCATTCCCCTCCTGCCAGTCTCAGCCCTGGCCAGGCTCTGTGGAGACCTGAGCTTGTTTTATGCAGCTGGATTTGCTTTTATAGCTGGATTGGTTTCTTGAGCAAAGCTTTTTAACCAAATATTGAATGCCAGTGCCAACGCAAAGGAACGAATACATGCCCTAGGCAGAACAGCACATTCCTTTCACAATTTAAAGCATCAACACCCATCATGAAACCTCATCCAGGCTGTTTTAGACACAGCGCTGTCCTGAGAGCAGATCCAGAATTTTCAGTTCTGTCCCAAGCTCTGTGACAAGCTTGTGTTCCAAGCTCCTGCCCAGTTCTGGTGAATAAACACGCCTCAGCCAAGTGCTCTGAAATGTTAAGGTGCCTCCTGTCACACTCCAGGGATGATGAAATCCCTTTTCTTTGGGGGTAAAGATCCCCAAAAGGACAGAGCACCTTTACAGGCTTTTAGCAGCCCAGCAGAAGTTAAAAGCCACCCAGTAACTTTGGAGTTTAAAGAGGGAAGTTGCTCCCAGCCCTGCACAGCTTAGCTTTGCTCCACATCCTCCCCAGTGTCAGCCTCATAGATCAGAGTCCCTTGGGTGCAGAGGACTTTGTGAGACTCTGAACATTCCCTCCCTCAATGTGTTCCCATCACAGCCCCCCCCAAAACTGAAAGGGCTGAGGGTTCTTGCCTCAGAGAGACACTGAGTTGTGTTTTATTGCCTCCAATTAACTCAAGCAAGGACTCAGAGGGAGCAGTAAAACTGAAAGGTTGGCTTTTGATAATGTTGTCACTTCAGCTCTCTACACCTCCTAAATTCTCCAGCTGGCCCATCAGGGCACAGAACAAAGTGAGCAAAGAATGTTCAAAGGAGCCCTCAGGGCAATAAGAACCCACAGAAACCCCTCAAGATTCTGTTTCCCAGAACATTTTTCCTTTAATTCAGGATTCTGGATATGCATCAAGATCTATTTGAGTCTCCTGTGCAAAAAAATGGAGCACAATTTTAATGGGAAAACTCACTGAGCTCTTTTTCATCCTGCAATGCTCAATAGTTGATGTACCAGCCAAAAGCAACTGGTAACCAAGAATTAAAAGAAACAGCACCTGCTGGCCTTTTCCCACTTTTCACTGCAGCTCCATTTTGCCATTTTCCAGTAGATGAGAATTATAGATACAGGCCCAGTTACTTACAGCTGTGATGAGCATTCTTCCTTTTGTAGCTCACTCTTCTCCCAAACAGAGATTTTACCTTTCAAAGTAAACAAGACCAAAACCAAACAGGATGAGCAACGTCAACAAATGCTGAAATATTGCAGGCTATGGGGAGCACAATGCATTGAGGTATCAGCCAAAGCTTCCCTTGGATGGAGTCCAGCTTTCAATTGATTACTTGGGAAAGGACAAATGAAGGAAGAGAGAGGGAACAATTTGTGCTTAGCTCAAGTATTTGACCTGAGTATCTCAAAATGCTTTGTAAGGACAGATCAATACTAATGCTTTTCAGCTAAGATTTGGCATATGGATTAAACAAATCAGCAACAGTCAGAAGCAAGCTGCTCACTCAACTCCCAGCTCATTCCCCCGGGTATGTTTTGTGAAATGCAAAGTCTTAATAGCACAGTGGCAGCTCCTCAATGTAAATAGAAATAAAAAGTAATAAATCCAGTACATCGCCTGATTTTTGGAGAGCACAGTGAATACATTTCAATGCCTCCTTTTAAGATGGGTAAAGATTGACAGTATTACAGTGTTTACAGAATATGCTCAAAATACATAAATACACCACCTCAGGCAGGCAGCAGTGAGGTGAATCCTTGCAGATTTTTTCCGAAACATACTTATAATAAAAATATATCACATCAGCCTGGCTACACTGTCAGTTGTGTCTGCACTTCACACCACATCAAGAACAGGAGATGAGAGGAGAACTCCAGGCTGCTCCAGGTATCCCTGCACAGCCTGTTTCACAGGTCCCTCTGCCCTCCAGGAGATGCAGCTGAGTCCAAAGAGCAGGAAAGGATGAATGCCCTGTCAAACTAGCTGGAAAGTCTAGGAGAGGGAAGTCCAGGTGTCATCCAGGTGTTTGCTCATGATCAGCTGAGTGAGACCAGCTTCCCCTGTCACAGGAAACTGGCCCAGGGTTGTTTGCTCTCTTCCAGGCTCGGTCCCCATGGAAAAATCACTCTTTTTCAGGACCCACAATCAAATCAAAAGCAGGCTCACAGCCCTCAGCTACTGGAGATCAAGCCAGAAAGAGAAGAGAGAACGGCAAAGAAGCAGCATGCTCACAAAGCTATTTGTGTTGTGCCAAAACTGTAGAGAGGTGGATTTAAAACTATTTAAATCTGGGGTATTTCCAGGCTGAAATCTAAGGAGTGGGTTTGGGTTTGTAAAAGACTTCAAGATATGCAGTTCCCAGTTTTAAACACGGAAATGGAGACACAGAGAACAGGAGAGACAGAGGGGGGGAACTAAAAAAAAAGTTAAAATCAGAACTTTTTCTTCTTCTCCCATTGCTCCTGGAGCAATGTGAGTGTGGGAAGCACAAGCACAAGGAGCAAGCCATCCCAGAGAGATGGGGAGAGCCAGGCCAAACAGGATAAAGGAACAAGGGTGGGATATCTCCTTCATTTCCAACTGAAATACAGCCAGTAGCAGGATCCCCAGCGCTGACATTTTTCCTGCTAGAGGCATCCTGTGGGATACACCCCCAGCAACCTGCCCTGGAAAAGGCAGGAGCGTTGTTCTGCTCCAGCTCTGCCGTCAGATGGCAGAACAGCCCCAGTTCTTCCACGGAATTGCAGGCGGCTGTACTCACATCCCACGGCTTGGTTTATCAACAGGCAGCCATGGCAGCAGCTGTAAAAACCAACATGAATCGTTTTCCCTCTGTACTGCAAGACAAAACTCATTCCAACACAGTGAGATGTTTGGAGTCGTATCAAAAGGTTTGGTTCACAATCCTCCAAAGGCTCTGCAGAAATTAATTTCAACCTGTTTTCGTGGTTGCAGAGCAAGCTTAAGGAAAACTGAGAAATCTGCAAAGTTCTCTAACCATAATGAGGAGCCACAGGATGGACATCAGGGGCACAAAGCCAGCACAGATTTTGCTGCAGGGTTTTTGTCTGGGTTTGCCTGTTTTGTGGTCGTTCTCAGTGTTGAGGGTACAAGGGGCAGGAGGAATTTACAGACCCTTTCTGCCCCACAGCAAACCTGAGCAGGGTTCACCCTTGTACCAGCAGATGCACTGACACAAACTCATCTGGGTTTAAGCTGTGGATAGCTTAGAATTCTCCAGCTGGATTCATATTCCTATTTTTTCACTTTCATAACCTGACTCCTGCTCACAAGCAGCCTCTACCACTGCAACCACCAGCAGCTCCTGCTGCCACAGGAGGCTCAGGTATTGCCAGCAATGAAACTCTGCTTCTTTCCTTTAGGGAACAGATGTTGTGCTACAGCAAATACCTCAGCAGGATGAGCGAGGGGAAGGAGAAAATTTCTGTCTGGAAACCAAGGGGATTCCCTTTCTCTGCAACGTTCACATGGGGATTCCCTTTCTCTGCAACGTTCACATAGCTATAAATAATGAGGAGGAAATGAGAACTCTGCCTTAAAATTATTCAGTACTTTGAATATGCAAACATGACCGGAGCCTTTGAAAAAGCAATTGGGAAGAGGCAAAAAGAGTGAAAGCAAAAAAGCTAAATATTGGAGCTCCAAAAAGCCCTAAAACCCCCTTTGTTTGTTGGCAAGTAATATGATCATGCAAGCTGTGAAGCAGAGTCGTGGATGCACAGCCACCACGCCACACGCCTGCTTTGGAAGGGATAAATTTCAACTGTCTCAGCAATATTTGGCAAAGTTGACGACAGAGCTCAAGGGTGCAGGTTACTCCTGTCAGGCCTGCAACGACAGGGCAGAGCCAGCTCCCAGCAGCACATTGCAACAAAATAATTGCAGAAGAGTCTTAAAAGCTTAAGAAAATGGATTTAAAGGATCCAGGGTCATTTTAAAGGAGTTTCAGGGCCGATGTGAAACTGCAGTGGGTGGAAAACTGAACTGTGCCACTGGTGGAGTGTCTTGAGCAATTCAGCCAAGAGGTGGAGGGCTGTGAGGAACGTCACAGAGCACCACAGAAACCACACCATGCTCAAAGACAGGAAGGCTTCCGCCTTTCATCAGCAGATGTGAGACACTCACACCATCAGCAGCAGCTGAAACCATTGAATTCTGTACAAAACTACTGCAGTGGAGTCCTCCTAAGGCAGGCAGGCAAGTTTTAATGCCAGCCCTCTTTGTTGAGGACATGAATTTCTGACAGAGTGGCATGAGGAGATTGGTCACCACATTTACTCCTGGCTCAAAGACACACGAATTCAACCAAGGCAGACACTGTTAATTTAAACTGGACAAGATTTGCTCTTAATTTGATGTAAACAGGAGGCAGAACTAAACAATCTACAAATTCTGTGCATGCCCAAGACTTCATGGCTGTGGGGGTTGTGAGCAGCACTGTGCTGATCGTGCAAGAGCTTTGGCCAGTTCTGAAAAAATAAAAGAGCCAAAAAACCAGCCACACAACAAAGTAGACTGCAAATACTAACTCCCTGCAGAAAAAAAACAGCTGAAACACACTGAATAGCAGTATTTCTTTCACAACTTTGTGCACAATGCAACTCTTTTTATGTAGGAAAGTGCCATGTCAAGCCCTCAGAACTGCAGATCACAAATGCTGCAGAATGCTGCAGTTTTGTGCCACTCTGTGCTGGTTTACACTGAATTAGCACACACCACTTTCTGCACTGTTCCTTGCTCTAATGTAATATGTATGGGGTTCCATCACTAATTCATGGTTTAGGAACTCTCTGCTTTCTCTAGAGCAAGGGTCAGGGGTAAACTGTAGTTTTTGGTATCTTTTCATGCAAACAAAAAAAAAGAAGCCTCAGCATAGAAAGGCTGAGTTGGTATATTTGTATGTGGATGAGTGGAAATGGGGTAGGATAGAAAAACAGCACACTTCAGTGAGGCACATCCTTACCTCCAGAGCAAGCCACCAGAAAAAAAAACAAACAAAAACCTACACAAAATCCCCAAACAAACAAATAAACCACACCCCAGTATTTCTACCTGCAACCTTAGAGGTCCTCTGTGGGCTTTGTAGAGTCTTTGGCAACCTGAGCTGCTCCCAGGCAGCAGGAAAGCAAAGCAAAACATCCCTCAGCCTGCAGGAAGGATGCTGGGTTTAGGACTATGAGGAGTTAATAATTCAAGAGTCTCCAATATTGTCATTGTTACAGGCAGGAGAGAACCAGGGAAGGAAGGAGTGGTTTCTCACTAGGTGTGCTCAGTGTGAGTCACTTTTCAAACAGCAGAGTCCAGTCGGAGGCTGCAGTGCCCCAAAGCCTCTCCCACGGGCCAGGATCCACCACTGAGCACAAGAAGGTTCTGGTTGTAGCCTGATTTTCTGGGCTTTCACAGCTTTTGTCCCTTGTGAGCTGTGTCCAGCCAAGATTCTCCTGCTCAGATTGAGTTAAATATAAAATTGACACAGACAGGGGAACTGTCTGGACTTTAGTGGGAAAACCTCAACTAAAGATTTTGGGTGCGCTTTGGCTTAAAACTTCTTACATGCAAAATTTTATTTTTTTAGTTATACTCATTCATTCCTCACTCTGAAGTCCCCAGCACAAGATTCTGTTATTAAGTGAAACAATTGAATAAACAAAACTAGAATTTCATAAAAATTAGTGTTGCATGAGTGCCCACTGCAAAGGTTAGAATAGCAGAAAGGCTGAAATAATCAAAAACAAGAAAAACAAACAAAAAAATCAGTTCAGAACCTCTGAGATGCCACTCTCCTGTTGCATATTTTACATGTATTTTTGACCATCTGGACACTCAAAAACTTCACTATGTACAACTCCAGCTGAGGAGTTACAGAGGAGATATAGAGGAGTTATAAGAAGTCCAGCTGAGGCTTAATGATCTTGACTTCTTGGCTGAGCAAATGAGACCAGAGAAAGCTCCATTTTGCCATAATTTGATTGCTGCTGGCACCCAAACATCCCAGCGAGCGCTGCAGACTTCACTTGTGCAAAGTTTTCTCCTACAGAGAGCTTATGATTCTTGAGGCAAAATGTGCAGCTTTTAGAATTAAAGCCTAAATTAAATCATCTGCTGCTGTGTAGCTTTAATTGGCCAACCTTAAATAGCATCTGAGATGGCTCGTTTGCCTGTTTAGACACATTTGTCCCTTCAGGAAACTTCTCTTTAATCAGAACACTCCTCTTATCCAACAAAATGTGAAAAGTAATAGCACAAAAGGACGATGGAATGGTTTGGATTGGGAGGGACTTTAGGGATGATCCCATTCCAGCCCCTGCCATGGGCAGGGCCACCTCACACTGCCCCAGTTTGTTCAAAGGCCCTCCAGCCTGGCCTTGAATCGGGGACAGGAGTTGGTTTTGCCATTCAAATTCTCCTTGGTGCCACCTCAGTTTCCACAGGAGATTCACTTTGCTCTTTCCCTTCGTGCTCCTGGGTTTGGAACAACAGCAGCAGACCAGGCTGGCCTGTTGGCAAAATTCCACCCAGCCAGGCTTCAGAGTTTACCAAGGGAACCCTGAGAGACTCCAGAAAAGCTGGGAGATGCTGCAGGAATGTGGACACCTTGGAGCTGCCTGCAGGAATTCCCACATTCCCTCTCCACGGCCGTGCCACAGGAGAGACACACAGGTGTGGGACAGGGCATCAGAGCTCTGGCAGGGCTCCCAGCCTCCAGGAGAGACACCAGAGAGCCAGACAAGAGGGGAGCAGCAGCCCCTGCTCGAGTCTGAGGGCACAGCTCCGTTTTCAGAACACACAGCAGTCACCACCAGCAGCTCTCTGCTCGTCACTGCTTAGCCAAAGGTCTGCCTGCAACAACAGCCCATTGTGCAGCCCCTGGGGAAAGCTGCTCTTTTGGCTCGTCCTCCCTGTTCAAACTCACTCCACAAAGCACACCAGAGCAACAGCATCTGCAATATTGTTATTAACAGGGTACCAGCACATTCCCTGCACCACTTCGCTCTGCATTCCAGCTGGCATTAAAAATTAACTCTAAAACACAGCTCCTACACAACTGTAGGAAAAGGAAAAAGGCTTTATTTTATGCCCTCAAACATGTGCAGTGACAAGGTCCCAGGTTGTTTTCATTAACTGGCAGGAGGAAAGTGCCTTTCATGCAACGCTGATGCAACTGAACTCACTCCTCTGCTTTCTCCTCTCCATTTCTTGCTACCTGCTCAGGCGTGTGCAAAGAGCACTTTTAAGCTCTGACACTGCCTCTTAGCAAGTTCATTTTCCAACTGTCAAGCTTTCAACCCCAACAGGAAATAAACTACAGCCCACACCTCTTAATGCAGCCACAAAAATAGCTCTTATGGCATAGTTTTTAATTTTTCACACTCTTTACTCATCTTTTCTATTCAAAATACAATTTACTGGAGCAGAACTTACAGACAACACGTGCTCTCTGTTAGTAACTAACCAAGCCCAGGACTGTAAGGCTCCAAACTGCATTCAATACACCTGCAAGGGTGAAATGGAGATGATAAAGCTTCCAGCTCCTTAGAGCAGTGGAAATCCTCTTGCCCACCTTGCACTTAAGCTTTTGCTGCAAAGATGGATATTGGAAAGCCACATATACATTTGTGTGTGTGTACACATATATGCCTGTGGAACTTACACCCAAAAAAAAAGAAAATCGTGTAATTTCGAGGGGATGGTTTTTACTTGGAAGTCAGTACTAGCATTTTAATCAGCTATTTAATAATGAGATAAAAAATGTTTTATTTTAATATTGTTCAGCCTGGTTAAACATCACAATATAGCATGCAAAGTCTTAAACTTCAATGAATTTGAGAAGTACTGCCTTTATGGATTTTTTACTCAAGTACTTTTAAAGCACAACATTGGTAGCAGGCACCACTTTTAAAGAGTCCCCTGAGGCAAGACTCTGCTTTAGAGTTAATTACCAGGTAAGAGTGACCTGGGCTCTGGTGTTCAGTTCCCAACTAATCTTCAGTCACTCCTCTCCAAAGAAAAAGAACTGAAAGAACAGCATTGTCAGAAAATCTGCTCTGATAATGTTACAGTCTGGATGCATATCAAGGGTAATTGCATGTCACTTCTTCAGAATACTGAATTTTGCTTTTCTAGTGAGCTTAATAACACACACAGCTCAAAATGTTAGTGCAGTTAAATCCAAGCAGAGCCTACCAATCCACATTATGTGTATTGAAATTATTTTAGCTCAAAGACATACCAGACTGTGGCCAGGAGTCTGTTGTTCAAAACCTGCAGTACAATCAGATTTCACTTACAGCCTTTGTACCTTTTATCTTCCCTCAGATCATTTTGGCAGAACAGAATTCAACAACCCGAGACATCACCCTGCAGCAATTTTACAGTTAACTAAAACCAACTCCTGCAGGAGCAAAAATCAGTGTTTGCAATAGTTTAATAAAGCATTTACTTCCCAAACAAAATCTCTTAAGACAGTTACAGTTTCCACTGTAAAGAAAAGGACAGCAGTAAAAAGATTTTAAGAGCAGTGATTCATCATCTACCTTCCTTTTTAACTTTCATTTTCACTCTTCTTTGAGCCAGGCGCAAATACTACGAACAAGCTCTGCAAGTTTTATTTAACTCAGTTGTATAAAATCAGATACTTTTTTTACCACTTTCCCATTCCTTTCAAGCACAAGTATTTCTTGCTCTCATAAGTAGCAGGACAGAAGCCTTTAGACAAGACCTAAGCAGTAATTTCTGCAATAAGGCTGAAATTTTTCCTCCCATCTTCCACATCTCCCACCTGCATTCTGCATCCATCTCCACCTGTGTCTCACTTCCTAAGGGATCCTGCAAACTGCTGCTGCTGAAAAGGGCCAGCAGCAGTTTCTAGAAGGGTGGCAGAGAAGCTGCAGCAGCCATGAGCTGTCAGAACCCCACGAATGGAACAGGAGGCAGCCTGGGCAGGAAGGCTGGCAGCAGGCACCCTCAGCTTCAAGTGGTGGCAGCCCATTCTTTCAGCATCACTTGAGGCACAGCTGAACTCCTTGTTCTGCTCTAAAGCCCCAGGCAGTTACTGTGCAACACCTGTGTCTTTTGGCAGCACCACATGCTAATAATTACCTGTTCCAAAGTCTCCCACCTGGGTTTCTAAAAATAACAAAGTGATCTTAACGGAGGAGCCAGCCAATGTGGCACAGGCAGGAGGAGGAATTAAGATGACCTGTATGAAGATTTCATGCTATAAAGATTAGAATCATCCCTCAGGATGCAAGTCATCATCTTCACCTGTCACTTTTTATTGGCTTTATGACAGCAACTGCAAAAAGCATTTCAGTGTGGTGACAGCAGCCTCTCAGGATTATGAAGGGTGTTACTGAGGGTGTGCAGGTGACTCTGGCTTTCCACTTAGGGTGTTTTTTTGACTGTCAAGTGCCTGAGGAGATGGCTCTTTCAAAGCAACCTATCTTACCATGCCACCACACTCCCAGTTTAACCCCAAAAGATGCCTGCCATTAAAAGGTTCATTGCTAAACCTGGAAAGCTCCCACAAGTGAAAGGAGCATCTTTTTCCAAGGTGTTCATTCAGCTCCCATGACAGAAACACTGATCACTGCTGGCTCCCAGGACAACAATATTTCAACAAGACAGGAAGCAAAAATCCCAAGTTTCTGCCAAAATGACCAAAGTGAGAAGACTGCACAAGTCTAAAACAAAGAAAAAAATAAGTGCCAAGAAGAACTGGCAGATGTTTTTGCACTTGGTTAAAAAAGTTAATTTCTTATTAGAAGCAGTTATTTGATAGGTGTTAGGACAAACTTTAAAGAGAAAAGCACCAACTGCTTCCATATTCTGCATCTCTGAGTTTTCAGAGCATTTTTCTTTTTACCAAACCATATTAAAAATATTTTAGCTCATTAATTCAGACATAACTAGTATTTTCTACCAACAGATTAACTCCTACCAGTACTTTCCCTGCAGTCATGGCAGAGACAGATAAAACAGGATCACTTAACACTTGAAAACATGGAACTGTTCTCTGTCTCTCCAACCAGAGGACCATTATAAAAAAGCCTTCACTATTGGAGTAGAGGTCCCTACAACATCTTCAGTCACCCAGTGTCCCACAGAATTATGAGTCACATTTCCTGCTCTTTGAATTTATGTGCAGGGGCTAAGCACCCACTGGCTCTGAAATGCAGAAACCACATGGAATGCAGCAGCTGATCTATCAAGAAGGTGACTTACTGGGCTATGTGCAGCACATTCCTATTAAAAATGGATAGGCTTGGTTTTCAATTAGAGCCACAAAGAGTGGGAGGTACCTGGCATGCTTCTCTTTCCAAATCAAATATTTATCAGAGGAAAACCACAGGTGTCACTGACAAGGAGAGATTAGCTGTGACTTAAAACCACACACCTGGATTGAAAAGTGGTGAGACATGCTCTGCTTACTAAATAACCTGAAAAGTGCATGTGTTAGCCCAGGCCAATTAGAAGCCTTTCATTTGTTTCCAAGAAGTAGAATTTAATAGCATTAAAACTCCAAAGTGGCATTTTCCCTACAGTGCCTGGCATTAATGAAATGTTTACAGCTGAGAGCATCCAATCTTTTTGTCTCAAGTCAGCAGAGTGGCTGGCAAGAGCTGAGGCACCAATGGCAGCATCAGGGGTAGGGAAGGAAAACAAAGGAGCCAAGAGTTTTGAAGAGTTGGTTTGCTCAGTGCAATCTAACACTCCATAAAATACTGCAGCACCAGAACTGACCGTAGCATATTCAAATTCAGAGCTCAGGTCTTCCTTTTTAAAAAGCTTCTTCAGCAAGGGGACACGGAACCCAAGACCTGAACATGGAAGCTGCCTGCTGGATTGCCACTGTTGCAGAGTGCCACAGAGGAAAAAGGTGATTACTGTGAGTCCTACATTAGATCTGGCCCCAAGTTCACTTGAATCCTTCCCTAGTTAGCAGGCACACGATTCTGAACCTCCACGCTGTGTGCATCATGCAACAAATAGCAGGATCTAAACTGGGACAGCCTTTATGAAACAGAAAAGGAAAGATGGGCTTGAAACATAGAGGCAAACAAAAACCAACCAGTGTCTCTCAAAGTAAAGGTGATTTCACACAGCTGGAGAACATATGAAAACAAATATTAGCCTCCTTCTCTGTTAATTTAACCATTTCCTTTTATTTCCACAGGTCTCTCTCTCCCCCACCTCACAATGTGACTGCTTTTGCAAAGTCTCTGCTTATTTTAAGCATTTGCCTTATGATTCTGAATCATACTGAGAAAGCTGTATACTAGAGGAAGTCAAGTCTCTTAGCTTCAGATTCTTGAATTCCACCCAAGTAGGTGCCTAAAACAGCAAGCATAACTATTTGTGTCCTGGACATCCAGTTCTGGGATAATTTCATCAGGAATGAAGGATGAGCAACTGAGTTTCATAAAGATTAAAATAATTCAATTATATGCCATCCTGAATGTGGATTAAGGCTGACATACGAAAGTTAATGGGGTCTAAGTACTGAATCATTTTCACTGAGGTGGCAAATCAGATGTTTGTGCATGGAAACAAGAACAGTTCCTTTCTGATGCTGCTCTTTCTAAACAAAGGACACAGCAGAAACTCTTATCATAAGGGGCAAGGGCACTTTCAGATGTAATGCTCATTCTACACCCCAGAATATTGTTACTAAGGGGTGCTTTTCATTTTTTAACTTCCAAAGATGTATGGCAAGTTCCCTTTTTTCCATAGGCTCATTAAGAAGCGAAAGTTCTCCACGTCAGGCCATGGATTTTCCAGAAGTGAGAGTAGCTACAGAATCACAATCCTCAAAGGTATAACAGTTCAATTAGAATGACATTAAAGGCTTATGGTAACAATCCCAACACTTGAGGTTAATGCCTGTAACTGAATCAAGAATTAAAAACGTCCCATTCACCCCACTTAGGGCCCTTGGCTCTGAGCATTCCACAGCACTCATGTGTTGGAACTTGTGCTTTCACCAATTAGCCACGGTTCCTTCTGCTTCCCATAGGAAGAATAAAAGCTGCTCAGAGCTGTCATTGTTCCATACTCCAGAAGAGACAGTTGCATAATTACTAATTACCTATCAGTGAGTCACAAGAGCTGTGGAGCAGGGAAAGCCAAAGCTGCTGCACTGAAGAAAAGCACTGAGATAACATGAAGGAGAAAGCATTTATAAATATCTTGGAAGTGGAAGCAGGGTTAAATTTAGTTCGAGATGGCAGAGCAGCAGCTCGGTTACACAACCTTTAACTCCAAGTGCTCTGCAGAAAGGAGGCCAGAGCTGCCTGAGGGGCTGAGCAGTGCTCCACGAGAGAGCAAGGAAACCTGGAACTGAAGGTGGTAAGTGAGACCTGCCAACCTGTGCTTCTAAATTTATGGTGGTATGGCACATCCTTGAAAATAAGAGCTGACAATTCCCATCAGCTCCACTGTTTCTACAGATTGACTCAAATACACAGACAGACACATAAAAACTGCTCAGCACAAAGAGACTGACAAACAAAAATACATTTAAGTACATACATTCCTCCAGAGCGGGGATTCTTTGGTGGCTTTTCTTCATTTCTATTTTCAAGTCTGCCCAACAGGCTGAGGATTAGTTATAAATATAATGGGAAGTTTTACTTCCCAACTCGGTGCTGGGTGCTTCTCAGTCCAAGTTACCTTTACAAACCTGTTCCTGCTTCTCAACAACACAGGATTTAATACTGGACTGTGAAGAAAGGGCAAAATGTTCAACAGCACAAGACATAGGGGACAGCTTCTTAAAAACTGTTTGCTCTTTGCTTCCAAATTTGAGATCAACAAAAACCATCTCGGTTTGGTTTTTCAGTCTTAAAGGAAAGGTTAAGCTTAAAGCTGCCAGACCCCAAACCACAGCTTGCAGATTTTTAGGACTGTGTTCTTGAAAAGAAAAAAAAGAAAAAAAAAAGGAATCTCTGAAAATTGAATATTGCAAGAAATAAAGGTTAAAAACAAAAACCCCACTGAATTCTGGTGTAGCACTAACTTCGTGCTACCTTTCCCTCCCTCACCACAAAATATAGATGCCATTAAATAACTAGAGCTGCTTGAAATGTTAATCCTAAAGCTTCTGTGAAATCACAGTACCTTTTTTAAACATATTATTTAAATACACTCGAAACTAATAGTACAAATGAACAAGCAATGAAAGCAAAAGTGAAAGAGGCTGACACACAAAAAAATCACCATGACCAGGGATGCCTCACCACGTGTTCTGATATCAGCTCCTGAAGATTTAGACCCCAGGAGTTTGTGAGTTTTCTGGGGTTGATGTTTTGGTTTGTGATTGTGAAGTTTTTCTGTTTTGATTTTTTTTAAATGCACATTACATTAGTCAATAA
This sequence comes from Thryothorus ludovicianus, assembly GCA_013397245.1. Lineage (NCBI taxonomy): Eukaryota > Metazoa > Chordata > Aves > Passeriformes > Certhiidae > Thryothorus > Thryothorus ludovicianus. The sequence goes on from VZTB01013207.1 coordinate 86,903, forward strand.
CTCGATTTTCACAGTTCCTCACAAGGGAAAACAGCATGTTCATGTATATTAAGATGACATTTAAATTATCCAGTATTTTCCACAAATTAGACTAAACAACATAAAAAGATACAATGAACACTGTAACAACACTTTCAAGGGATTCGTTTATTTTTGGTTTACAAACAAAGGCACCCAATATTTCTGTTTATGTCTTATAAAAGCTCACAGATTTAGCATTTGTTTCCAAACATCTGTTCCTACAGCAGAGAAAAACATTACAGGAAAATGTAATTTTTTTTTTTCCTGGTCCCTAATTGAAATACCAGTAACAGTTCAGTGATAATGTTGTTTCAGTCTGTTCCTATTAACCAGCTGATACCCCTCCTGTAACCTGCTAGCCAAAACACTGAGTCTGCCTTCGTGGACCAAAAAATAGTTCCAGTATATTTCTGACCAACATCCTTTATGTGCAATCACTGGTGGGAAGAACTGCAGGAGGACAGGACTCCCCTATGGAAAAAAAACCCCAATAGTTCCAGGTACAATTTCACAGACTGACCACAGGAAGTGACATAACCAGCAGAATAAACGGGACACTGAATCTACTGTCAGCTCAATAGGGTGACTGATGAATTGGTGTAAAATATCAATAGGGCACAGAATAACAGTCTCCAAAGAGGGGGAAAAATGGGTTTCTAAATTGGCAAATGTTTAGTGTAGAGGTTAAATAAGCTTAGGCTTAAAGTAATCCCTCTCTTTGTTATTTATCCAAAAGACTAAATTTCTAAGCAGTGTCTTGGACCAGAAGTAATCAGTTCATTGGCTTCATAGTTTATCTCAGTATTAACAAATCAACGTTAGAAGCATCATATTAAAATGTTCATATTATGTTCATAGTTAGAAACAACCAAAATTCCTAAGTGGATTGCTTCACAGAATAACTTCCAGAGTACAGTGTACTTATCTTTAGCAAACTTCAGCCACGTGCCAGCATGGGCCAAGGGCTGCCACTGGACAGGAGGCCTCTCTGAAGAAAGTCTATAATTCAGGAATGCTCAAGCATTCTTCCAGGTCTAGTGAGATACTTGAGGAGGCAGCTAAAAATGTCATACACCTACTGTATCTGTTAAAGTGTAACATCTCCAAGCACAGAAGCCTTAATTGATTCCAGCCACAGTCAGGTCTCTCACACAAGGTGTGGTCCTAGACCATTCAGGCTTTTCATCACTAGCTTTATTATATACACCAGGAATTTTAAAAAGGAATTACAGCTTAACTACTCACTACAGAATATTTAGCTTCAACAAGGAAGCCATTATCTTTTCAAAATGAGATATACACCTGCAGGAAAGGTGTTCTCTTTAAAGTAAGAGTTTTTAGAAGAATAGCAAAATAAGTTCTTTACAAATTTAATTCAATAGGACAAAAAACTACCAAGGGCAAGTATAATGTAGTTCTTGTGTAATTAAGTCATTATTTGCCTTTCCAGGCAGATTCAAGAACAAATTCATCAGTACAAACTGATTTGAATGAACAAACACTGGGCAAGGGTGCTGGTAAGTGCATGAATTAGAGGAACACTACAGTGCTCTCAAATATGTGCAACCAAAATTTAAAGGGATCTTCATGTATTGCCTTGGATTAAAGAAACAAGGATTCAATCTTTTCTTACAGCTTGCCATTTTTGCAAGTGTATTCCCTACTGAAACAAAGTAATATGCAGAAAAACTCAAGATTTTTTCAGGTTTAAACCTAATAATTTAAGTTAAAAGATAGATGGAAGAACTGTTAACATCTATTCATTTTGGAGGAAGGTGCATCTTACTCTGCTTGCCCAGTGAAATGAGGTTTTACTAGGGCAGGGATGAGAAAGTGTGCTTGTGCATTGGTGTTGCCCATGCATCAAATTTAACAGCTCAGATTTTGAAAAAAATATTAATTCTTGAAATATTTGCTAACATTGCTTACAACTCAAAAACAGGTGTATCTCTTCATGAAAGTCTACAGCTTGTCCAGCTCCTATTACCAGCAAATATAAATAGCAACCAAGCATAATAAATTCCTTTTCATTACATTTACCCTTTGAAGTCAGAAGTGCTGGCTCTGTGTTCTCAAAAAAAAAAAAAAACAGACAACCAATGACTTTATTTACCCCTCTTTGGGTAACACTTCCTTTTATCTGCTCAATGCAAGGATAAGTTCTGCTTTCAGAGTAGCAAATTGCTCATGGCAACACAAATGCAAGTTGGGCACAGCCAGGTCCAAGCACAGAACCAAATCACAAAGTGCATTCTGAAGCCCAGATATACAAAAGGCCTTTCAGTAAATAAGGAAGGTTGGTTCATTTTTTAATTTCTTTTTTTCTTTTAAAGCAAAGGAGGCACCATTGTTGCATCCCTGCTTTGAGGGGAAAGGAAGAAGTGGCAAAACCTAAAGACAAATTACAAAAGTTCTCAATTTTATTTCAGGAGATCCAGAGTCATTTCAGGAGATCCAGAGTCATTTGTACACTTTTCCAACTTGCAAACCCCTTTGTAATTTAGAAGAATTTCAAATAAATAGGTCTACAGCAACTAGTATCTACTATGCCAATATTTATCTTGCTCAATGTGAAGTAAAACTTAAAAGAACAAAAATCATGTTAAGGCAGATTCCAATCAGATGTTCCAAATTGCACAGTTATGTTGGTCAGTGGTCTAATAGGTCTTCCCCAGGCCAGGGAGTTAAAGTTCTCTAAATGCTTTTCTAAGCCAATTCAGTGTGGCACTTGCCCTTTGTATTTGTTCCATTTCCAGGAAGATACACAGCTAACATTACAAATACCATCGCGCTTATTTCGCACTTCAATTAAAAATGAAATTATGCTTCACGAAATGTGAGATGACTACATGTTACAGGGTTTGTGCAGTTAGACCACCATATGCATAGATGTCCTAATGCTAAATTCTCTTCCTCAGTATCTCATTGTACTGGAGGCTCTGAAGTAGGAGAGGAACTTGTAACACAGACTAACCACAAAGTACCAGATGTTTCTTGCCATTTGTGACCTCGCAATGAAGATGCGCCAGATCAGGATCACGAGAATCGTGTTGAAGCCGTAGCGAATGTTCCTTAACCTGGGCAAAAACAAAACAACCACTGAGGGCCAACATACAGAGGCTCTGAGGAAAAAAGAACACTCTAAGAACTAACTTCTTGTGTAGAATACAATTTGTTTATCTATTGATCTTGAGATACACTGTGAGTAATGACAGAAGAGAGAGCTTTTCACTGCTAAAAAGCAGAATGAAAAACCAAGGAGCAGTCAGCCCTGTTACTCACCACATGCACTTCTGCTTTAGAGCTGCTTGATGGAAACCTCAAAAAGCCAACATCACAGTGCTAACTTACCTACAGAAGGCTGCTAACTAAAAAATATTTAACACTCTGAACCTCCCTTTTCCCCGCTTTTATGTGTTTAAAACTTCTTAAATACGTAGAAGCAACTCCAACTGCCACTGATGAAAACAACAAGAAAAACAATCAAACCACCTCACCCCATCATAAGAACTCATCAGGTTTTCCAGAAATTTCCAGCCAAGGAACCCAGTGCCTCTTCACTGGGTGAAGCAATTTTAAACTCCTTCCTTCTCAAGGAGCTATATTTAAAGTGTAGGATAAACTAAGTGACCTTTTAAAGCAATTGTGCTTTTTAGCAATCTTCTCACACGTAGAGATGGAAGCTTCAAGGAAAACAGCAAACAGAATTTGCTCAAATTTCTTAGAAACAGAGCAATCTCTTTGGCTCAGTGGATCGTGACAAATTCTATTGTAAAGGCAGCTCTTTCCAGACAAATATTGCCTTTATCTTATTTACAGGTAAGGCTGGGTTCCTTTACAAATCTTATTTGCAGAGAAAAACAGTTTAAATGTGTGTGTGTTGCAAAAGCAACACTTTTCCACTTGAGGAACAAATCTACTCAGCAGTTCCCTACAGAAAAATGTCCCCTGGGGCTGCAAAATCTGGTTAATACTAAGGCAGTGGACTCCAGATTAGAGTTAAGAACTAGCTGGCAAAAAAGAGTCTAAATTAATACCTTAGAGTAAACAGAAGTCAGAATCTAAACCTCCTGCTAAACAATCCAGTTCAAACTTTAGAGCTGGGGCAACCAGTGGCTGCTCCAATACAAAATTATTTCTTGTGTCATTTTCACAACGATCCTTTGCACAAAGAATAGCAACTATGTGATCATTTCTATGCACTTTTTAATGACATCTAAATAGAAATTTAGGAAAAAGACCCAAACAAAACAACCCAGAAGGGACACTTGTTTAGCTATTTCCACAATTACCACAGATACTATCTCTCAAAAGTGCGTAAGTCATTTTAACATATACCAAACCCCTCCACAGCTGCAAATCCTTGTCTTTAGAATCACAACACGAGTCACAATCTGGATTGTTTCTCTGTGCTATCAGGATTGTAGATGTGATGTAGCACTGCAGAACAAGATGATTTTTATTTCACTCTTAAAAGAGACAAATCAGAAAGTCCACAGCTGCCTTGATGAATCAGCCAAGAACAAAACAAGGCCAGTTGTGCTAATAAAATTCTGGACAGTACCAATCATCCATCCAAATGGCAGGAATTAAGCCACTGAGAAAAGGCTAAAGGAGGTCATCCCAGAGCACCAACATCAAAGTGTCCTGCTCTGAAGTGCAGAGTCTCTGCCTCTTTATTCACCTGCCTCAAAAGATCACATTCCTAGAACAGGAGATGTTCTATTAAACCTCCCAAAGAAGCCATTCTGACCTGTGAAGCCACGCTCCTTTGACCTTCCAAAAGATACTTGGGTAAAATCAAAAACCTGGATTATAGTATCCACACCAGTGATCCCAGACTGATACTGTAACTATTAATTCTGGGAGCAACAAATTTGCTTTAGAAAATGCTTCAGACCACTGGACTGGAACAGAAGAATTGCAAATACTTGCTATTACGAACAATTAAGTCATTACATGGAAAAGCAAACTTGGACAAATGCAGGGCACAGAAAATATAAAATTATACTTAAAAAACAAGAAAAATATTATACTTACTTATTTAAGTGTTTCCTAGCTGCAGGGAGGCCTGACATTTCTTCATTCAGCACATATTTCTTTGTTCCCAGGCAGTAATTTTCCATATATTCTGCCCAGTGTAGTTGTCGAACGTCAAAATTAAATGTCTGCATGAGAGAAAAGCTTTCACTGTTAGTTGCCTAAAAATTCACCTCTAAATAATTTAACTGAAAATAAACATCTTTATTCCAGATAAATCCAATTTGCCTTTGACACAAGAAAGCTATCCTATCCTTAATCCTAGAAACAGTCGAGATTTAGGTTCCATTTTTGATTCAACCACCAGCTTCTAACATCATCTCTTCCATTTCAAATTTCAATCACTTTCCATCAAATTTCAATCACTTCATGCCTTATTTTCCCTCCTCAGCAGTAATACTCTTCTCTCCACTTCTCAGTTCTCCCATTTCAACTGCCTGTAAGGAATTCCATTCTAAAAACAACTATTTTCTAATATTTTAGTTATTTTTAAGCAACTAAATAATTCTAACATGCTCTAAAATAAACACTGCTCTGTGCCAAGTTCACTGTTTGGTAAGTGCAGGGTTCTTTTACCTGTGCTTAGAGTTGTAGAGTTACATTTTAAATACAACCATCTGAATGCCTCCTGCAGGAGAGATCATCACTATGATGAATTTGGTACACAAGTTTTTAACTGATGTACTGATTTCCTCATCTCAAGATTCTACAGTCCCAGTGTTTGAATCCCAACAAAATGCAGCGATTTGAAAATACTAACAGTTCAATGCTTTGGTGTCTGGCATTTGGTTTTTCAAATTTTTCCTCAACTCAAGCTTCTAGGAGGAGGCAAGAGGACAGGAAGGGGTGGAAATACCATCCACACAAAAATCACCAGAAGCTATTTTATTTTCTGCTTTTAGACAGCTTATTTAGAAATTTGGCAGCTTTTGTGGAATGTAACTACTGAACTGATTCTGGAAAACACTTCAGTAGCAAAAACATCTTAAAAATGACAAAACTGTTCCAAATGCGTAAGGGAATCTGAGTTTTTAGGACTGTCACTGCTTATTTTTTATTCTGCTGAATATTAACCAAAAAAGTCATAGCAGAAGGGAAGTTTAAACTCAATTGGGGCACCTGAGCCATTGTTGGTGGAGGAGGTAGGGAAAATTGGGAGTAAAGTTAAACCTGGGAAGAAACAACTTTTCCTTCTCCCTCAACATCCTTGTCTCACTTCTCCCTGCCCTTCCTTGTGTCCTCACGTCACTGATGTGGCTTTTCATGCAGCCCTGGCACATCTGAAAGGATCTCCCAGTGCTCAGTTCCTCCTAGGTTAGCTGCACATTACATCAGGTCCTTATTCTATCTCCAATTGCTGAGCTGCCCACCCCTGAGCCTCCATGGCCACAGCACACAGCCACTTGCCTTTTTGTCTTCGGGGGTTAGCTGGTTCATCAGCATAGTCATGTTCTCAGTGCTCCAGGTCCAAGAATTGCTTGTAAAGTACTCTAAGAACATCATGGACTTATGAAGACGTGTTATTGTCTTCATCATCCTGCAATCCGAGGCATGGAATGGACAGGTTGCAGGGGTAAGAGATTAGTTCAAACAAATGACAGACAATAACATTTTTTACCCTCCAACTCCCTACCCCCAACCTCAAAAAAATCCCAAATTGCTCTGTACCTAAAGAATATTGTAATCAATAGGATATTTCGGCATAGTAATGAAGTGAACTTTGGCTTTCTAATCTCTACATAGAATGAGAAATTATCGCTGTACTTTTTTTTCCTAATCCTACTTCCCAGTGCAATTGTAAATGACCATTTCTTCTTTTTTATTAAGGGGAACAATATGTTATCTTCTGTTGGTAACTCTTGGTTTGGGACAGGGAGTTGGAACCCTTTTCCCTTCAGCACACTGGAATATTTAGCTGTACTCTGGCTTGACAGAAATCTCAAACTGCACAGAGCAGAGTGTCTGTGCAGGACCTCCCCTTAAACAAGGGAGGAAGTTGCCCTGATCTTCCTGCATATTGTGCAAGACCAGATCTCTGTAACAAAACAGAGGTTTTCATTATGGTTACTAAGAGATCAAGGCTTAAAACCACTGGCAGCAAAGGGCAGGAAAACATTTAAGGGCACAGTCAGATCATAGCAGATCATGTTCTACACTACTTCAAAATATGCAGAAATACCTTCCATCATCCTTTAATATGCAGAGGAAGAAACTCTACAAAATCATCACTTGGAATACAGAGAAATTATGTTATAAGGATCAATTTGGGCAAGTTTCTCTTTGATCATACCGTCTGAAGTGGCCCAAAAAACAGTATGAGTCATCCAGCCTCTCAGATGCAAAGCTTCCACATTTATGACAAGAAAATTGTTTCAAGTGTCTCAGTGCTAGAGACAGCCACTCAGTTTTAATAAGAACTAACTAGGGCCACATGGCCTAACGCTATTAAATTCCTGCTTTGGGTGCTCAAAGTATTTCCATCTCACAGAAATGGAAAACTGCTTCCAATTTGATCCTTATAGCAGGACACTGATCATTTCAAGCACAACAGTAAGGGAGAAGGCAAAGAAAAAGCAGAACCCAGTACTAACAGGAAATGGTTTTCTGAAGGTAAATTTTGCCAACAAAGGTGACAGAAGCAATAAAAACAAATTTATTTTTCTCTGAAAGCTGCCTTGATGCATTCATACTTGTAGAAGGGATATAGAACATTGACCCAGAAACTCTTCTAGAGAAAGTATTTTACATTGCATTAGTGTCCCTGTCACTAGCAGCTGACATCTCAGCATCTAAAACATTAAAATTTCCTCTTTTTCTTCTCACAAAATGGAGCAACATAAACCACAGAGGTCACTGAAAAATGTAATCTCTAAAACACAAAAAGGACAAATACTTTTTTTTTTATGCCTCAGAGGAATATATCTACTAATTAAGAACTCACTTCAAATGTTAGATCAGCAGCTGATTTTATTACTAAGCACTTCTAGGAGCTTTCAAACACCTGCTTAGAGTTTCACAGTTGGGCAAGGTGGCACCAGTGGGGGCTGGAGTTGAACTGGAGCTCCTCTGATGCAGAGGTAATTGGGAATATAGACTCTGCATCCAAAACATATCCTGTGCAAGCAAGACTAAACTGAACCGGAAAAGAGGGTTGTTAGTTATGTCAAAAAATTAGGAAAATAGCTCAAAACTTGGAAAGCAAAGATCTCCCTGGTCAGATAAACCAAAAAGACCTGAGGGCTAAAACGCCTGGATAAAATTAGTGCCAAACAGCATTTAAGCCTTTTTTTCACTGGCAGTCTGAAGATTATTTAACCTGACTTGCCCTTTTGAACCTTCCCAGCCTGTGTCCTTATGCTAAGCTGGACGAGCAGCTGAATTTTAGAGTGCTTTGATTGCTACAGTTTAAAAACCTTGTGCCTCTGCAAAATACAAACTGAGCAAATGAATACCAGATTAGATAAGTATATATTTTGAACTTGTTTCTGGACACTGACATTGGTTTTCATTCTTTTCTTAAAAAAACCAAACCAATTTAAACTAATGCAAAGACTCGGCTGGGATTCTTTTTGTCTCTGCTCATGGATATGATTTTAGAGCTTAGCTAAGCTGATTACAGGAAAAAAAAAAAAAGCAAGCTTAAAAGAGGGTTTTTTTTCCCCTCCCTCCCTCCAACTCAAATTGGATTTAGCAACTGACCACAGAACCAGCTGATTCAACTCATCAAGGAAAAAATTGTTTTTCTTTGTAGGGTTAGTTTCCTTCCCTACCAGCCCAAAGAATCCAATTCTCCACATTATCTCAGCTGTTTGATCAATGACAGAGTTGGCAGAAGTGGACCAAGTTTCTCTGTGACACTTTGCTGGTTTGCACTAAATCAACAGGAAGCTACACTTCCCTTTGAGGGGAGGAAAAAGCAGCCTGGTGACATTGAGAGGTGTCAGCAATGAGTGTCTTTTAGGGGACACTTGTGTAGCTCTGGCAGACTAAGCTCTAACTACAATGGCACCATATTCCTCCTGCAAATGGCAACACACACGACTCAAAACCCAGCACCAAGTCACACAGCAGAACTTTATCCCTCAACGTGAAGTTCTGAAGGGTATTTGTTCCAAAGACATTGGATACAGGTCATAAATATCAACACCAAATATAACCAGTCAGTACAAGGTTGCATCACACCTTCTTCATCAGCTGAAGACAGAAGAAAGTCAGCCCTGCTGACCAACTCACAGAAATGAGCATTAGTGGCAGGCAGCCAGTCTGGGTGACTTCCACCCAGATTCAAAGTAGAATTTTGCCACCTGCTTTTGCAGTCTTAACTGCCATCAAGATCAAGCACATTACAACAGTTTAAGAAGCACATCACAGGAATTAAAGTTTAAGCAAGTTAATTCAGTTATCCATAAGTGAGGTGGGCTTGTTTCTACACCAGACAATTGAAAGTGACCTGGCTATAACTGCAATTTGAAGAAGTCTTACAGACAGCCTGTTGTGTCCAGGTTAAAAATGGTCCTGATGCCACAGACTGATCCCTCAGGGGATCTACAGGCTGACAATCTGCAAGTATCTGCAGAAACATTACAATAAATTACTTTTTTAAAAGACTCCTCTAAGAAAGCATAGAACAAGCTTTTAGATTTGTCTTTGTTCAGATTTTCACCTGGCTGTACATTTTGACCTGTAAGACACACTACTGAATTCTTATCTTTCCAGCAGCTCTATGGTTGCTTTAGGCACACAAATTCAGCACTGTGAAGAGATAAAAATGTATTGATCTATTTCACATGATTATGATCCTAACTCACTTCTGGTTTGTAAGATTGTAACTACATGAAAGGTGCTTCTAGTTTTAAGAAGCTTTAAATTGAAATTACAGATGTAAAACACCTTATTTCATACCTCCCTCCATACATCAGCCACACCTTTCCTTCAGCTTTCTAAGAAGCAGTAACAGAAGAATTGCTGCAGAAATCTCTGAACTACAACTTTAAATATTTCATATCACATGTTATTTTCTCAGAGCAACTAGGAAGATCTGCTTGGTGTGAATTTTTAAAGGCTTCAACATTTCAAATATACCAAACTGCTTCTAAACAACACATGGTTCTGTCGTGCTAAGCACTATGCAAAGTTACAGGAGCAAACTATGCCTTGTATTAAAGATAATTAAGCAACTAATAAGCTTTGCTATGCAACTAAGTATATATGGCAAGCTACCAACAACACTACCTTTAAACTTTGATGCTAAGGTTTATCACCACTATTTACATAACTGCACAATGCTAGAGCATTATTTGGTATAAAATATTAAATCTTAATTATGCTAGTGCTTTTTGTACATGTTCTTTCTAAAAAAATTTGGAAGAAATATTATATAGGTAATTTCTTCCTTCTCTTTCCTTACCTTTTAATATTATCAGAGAATCGTTAAATTCAAGAACCTTCAACTAGATGCAAAAACAGCAGAAAGATTTCCATTTCATCAAAAACATTGCTTCCAGAAGTGAGATGCAAAGAATGACTTTACATTGCAGAAAGATTGCAACAGAAAAGTGCTTTGAAAACGGGAAGATTTTTGGTTTTAGTTTTTATTATTAACACAATCATTTAGTTCTGAAGGATCATAGACCTTACCGATTTCTAGTTTCTTCCTTTTCTTCTACTTAATAAAAACTTTCATTCAATTGTAATACAATATCCTGATAGTATGCTAACAGTGCAGTTAAACCTGCACAGTGATTTCATTACTTATTTTTCTTGCACTGTACAAAATAGATACTGCAGTGTACTCAGCACTGAAGAGAGGGCAAGCACCCACCCATGTAGACAGGTTAGCAGAGTATTTGTATTTTCTTGTGCTGATTTTAGTATACTTTTACCACACTGTCTCTCTGCTAAATCACATTTTTAGTTAAGTTTAGGTCACATTTTTAGTTAAGCCAGCCCTTCTTCACTCAGAACAGCATTATATTAAGAATATCTAATAATGTTTCCAAGTCTTCATAAGTTTCTGATGCTAGCTGGTATTAATTACCAATTCTATCAACTGACAGAATGACCACAGCAACAGCAGTACACCCTTCCAGCCCACCAGTTAAAGCAGCTTCAAAGTACTTTCAAGTACTGGAAGGAAGTGCAAGAGTAAAGATCTGTCTCAAAACTCTGGTATTATTAAACAACACTAGCTTGTTCCATTAGGAATTAACACTGCACATCTTCCTTGCATCTAGGCATTCATTTGCTTGTGCTGCTTCTGTTGCAGGTTCCCACTTTTAAATGCTTTAAACAAAGAGAGAGGAATGCTATCCAATGAAAGCTGCATTCCTGTAAGAGGGCTGTGCATCAACTTAAAAGCTGTGACTGAACAATAGCTCGGTTTAGTTCAACCTGCCATCATTTCTCCAAACTGGAATCTTGTGCATCATGGGAAACTCACCCAGTCACTGTTACAGTAAGTTAAGTAGGAATATTCGTATCAGTAAAAATTTATTTTCTATTCTGTAAAGCATTAATGTCACCAATTGTACCAGTAGTGATACAAGTCCTAAATTCCATCTTTAGACATCAAGTAAGAGCTCTGGGAAAAGCAAAAACAAGATTCAACACTCCCAGCGTTAGAATATAAAACTAAGTGAAATATTCTAAACAGCACTGTTTATTCATAGCCTCATTTTACTCCCACTGGTCAAATACTCAGCAGACCAGCTGCCTTTCAAAGCCTGACAGGATTCTGGCAGCATTGCTTCCCAACCATGCAGCAGACAGGACGTTGGCATTTATAGAGTAACTATTTTAGTGAGGGATGAAGTTTTCCTATCTGTCAGGGAATTTCTATCAATTATTATTAAAAATAACTTGAAAAATGCAAGAAAACCTAGAAGTTAGGATGATTTATATACAATACCTTCTTTAGAGTTGAAAATCTTAAAACTTTTTAATGTGGGAAGATTATTACACAGGCACAGGTGACTGCCACTGCTGCTGCTGAGAGGTTTTCCCCTACAAACCATTTACACAGCTCCTTTCTACTCATCCAGTGCTGTGTTACAGAGCTTTTGCCCTCCTCATAAGACAGACCTGGACTACAGGACAACAAATGAATACTCACTTGTGTTAATTTACCACAGTGGAGGTTTTACAGTCTGAAGGCAAATGCTTGTGAAAATGTAACATAAGCAATGAGTTAAGGCCCTATGGCTTGGCAAATCTGAAACAATTTGAAGTGGTATCTTATATTCCTTCTACATTATTTAGTTTAGCCTATTATTTTCACCACTTTAGTTAGTGAAATGCTGGCCTAAATATTATAAACTGAACGGAATGTTGAGATGATACAAAGCAATATGCTAGATCAAATTGTATCATTGACAGGAATAATCTGCAATTAAAAGCTCAGTCCTCCATTCCACTTTCAGTTTATAAAAGCAATAACAATCTTATCACAAGCCACTTCCTAGAGTTTAATGACTGCCTAGGATTCTGATCCAAGACATGCCTTGGACAGCATTGTTAGGCCAGTCATTAAACTCTTCAAAATGCAGCCACTGGATTCTTATTGCTTAGTTAGTAAACCTAGCCAGTGCCCAGGCCACATCTCCTTTACAAGTCTCCACCACCTTACAGGCAAGGTATTTTCAGCACTGTCCTTCTTACCATGGTTTCCGACCTGCCAATATGAGCAAAACATCATAGAAAAAAAGCACTATAAAGTTCTCTGCACACCGCCAGTAATACAAGAGGGGGCTGAAGGTGAACTTAAAGGCAGGTACTCTTGCTATGTTTTCTAATGGATATAGCCCATAACTGATATTCAAGCTGCGTTCTGTAGGAAAAAAACAAGGATCAACATATTTTTAGCATTTTCTATCCAAGAACAAACATCATTTGTGCTATGTCTTAATTATCTTTACCTTAACTACTCAAACCCCCAACCTATCCAACAAAATACATTCTCATTTTTGCTAGGAAGTTCAAAAGTCACTTTGAATTTGAGGACCTGTTCTCAGGGAAAAAAGGTTGAATTTTAGTCACAAAACATTCAGGGAAAGAAAAAAATACCCAAAAAATTAAAATCAACATACATCACAGTGTAAGCACAGCTTCATTTAAAAGTCAGAGGAACAAACAAGGCAGAGCCAGTCACCATTACCTTGGGCTTCTTCCAGTAATCCTGAGGTAGGTATCATACAGGAATGCTGGGGCCTTATGGCTTACAGCAATCCAGTAATGATATAAAAGGTGATTGGAAGTTAGATTTACATTGGGCCGTCTGAAGGCCTGTTCGAGAGGATTCCTCTTGAAAGTGGAAATTACATGGTATTCTGAGAAAGAGAAGTTGCACAACAGCTTCGATAATCACCATGTAAAATGTAATGCTTTTCAAAGTACATTACAGGGTACAGCATCAACAGTGTCTTATTCAAATAACCACCCTAACTCTCCTACAATGCACAGAAACTAAAACAGTTAGAAGCTTTTAACTTAAAGTACTGTTGAACTGGTTCTTACTATAATCGAGAGGTGGTTTATGCCTACATCTTCAGTATCATATTTTATTGTAGATTCTGTCTTTTTGTTCCTGTTCCCTAGCCCAGAAGTTGGTGGTTTCAAACACTGACAGCAATTTCAGTTTATAAAACATGTAAAGCTATTTAAATAGTCATCTATATTTCATGAAGAGGGTTATTCTGATCGCTTGTGTGAAGAATTTTAAAACAGATTGAGGACTCTGCAGTCATCTGAAGTGATTTTAAATGACAATTTCAATTAATTTATCCAAATTTAGGCATTGAGAAAAAAAGCAATCAGGGTGGGACTCCATGAGAAATTCTTGATAACAACTGCGTTCAGTACATAACAGATATTGCAGGATCAGGGTCTTTAAAAGTTACGTGGAAATTCACCTCTCCTTTTAATCTTTCCTTATAACTTTATGCTGTTGTTTATAGACAGCACTTAAATACCCTGATTCAAACTGGGATAGAAGTGAAGTCAGCAATTTTCCAAGTTTAATTGAAGCAATAATGTTTGTAACTACAGATCCACGTAAAATGGGCAAGAGCAAGTAAAATAGATTTAAGTATTGAGATTAACTGAAAGAAAAAAAAAATAACCTGATCTTCAGAATTCAATTTCTTAAAAAACTGAAAGCTAATAAATGGTTTTACAATGCCAAACAGTTGTATTGCTCTTTATAACAAACCATTAAAAAGCTGTTGACCTGTGGGCTACATCTTAGTCAGGATATCTTGAAGACAGGTAGACATACTTAAAAGCTTCCCTGTGCATGAATTGTTGAAGTGTCATGCAACAATCTGAATATTAAAAAAGCCACTTCAACCAACAATCAACTTAAGCCAAACACAAAGAGCTACAGAAGGGCAAAACCATTACCAGACCTCTCAATTATGCAGATATACAAAACATTTAATGGTGGGCTGCTTATTCATACGTATTTATTGACATTGGCATTACACCCAGCATCACTTCTGCTCCTCTGAGCAACATCTCTCCACTACCTACACTCTGTGGACCAGGTCATGGCAGCAGCAAACAGAAAAATCAGTTCTCCCATAGTTTGAGTTACAATAGAATAAGAGTAACAAAAAGAAAATATCAGTAGGAACCAAATGGTAGTGCTGCAGGGGGAGAGGAGGAGACAATTAACAGTGGAAGCTAATTAGAAAGCACAATTCACTGCAAATTGAGAGGTATGGCTAAAATATCAGTTTCAAAAATAAAAATGCATAATGGTTTACTGATTTTAGGTAACCTGTTT
>VZTB01013207.1:101792-120804 GCA_013397245.1 Thryothorus ludovicianus
TTTTATGTTCAGGCTACTGAGAAAAAAGAAACATGGCATACCAACTTCACTCCAGTGGAAAGGATTGGTGCCACCTGTTGTACAGTTATATACCATGACTTTTCTTGGTCTGGGGGAAAAAAACATAAAGGAACAAGTTAGAAGAAAAACAGCAGACAACAGAAGAGATGCCCAAAGTTATCCTTTCCCTCAACAGCATCATTTATATAAAGCAGAAACCATCAGTCTCACAGTTGATTTTCTGCTTTAGCATCATTCAGTATTTTTCTCCTCCTTTAATTATCATATTTCCTTTATTTCAGAGAAGGCATCACCTACGCTACTGCAGATTGTGTTGATTACAAACAAGACCCAGGAAAGAATTTTCAGATGTAGCTTTACAATATCAGTAGGTGATATCTGGCATAAGCAAGTTACACTTCGAGAGACTAACACTGTCAGAACCTTAGATCCCTTTGCCCTTGAAGGAACAGCAGGGCCTTGATGAGGAACAAAACACAAAACTGGTTTACTAAATACACAATATCATTTCCAAATATCCAGTACTCTCCTCTGTCACCATTTGTACCTATTAATTGCAGAATACCAGGCTGCAGCCAGTGTCGTATTGACAACAACGTCTATGGGGACAAGATCCGCTAACGCATCGTTGGAAGCTCTCATCGTTCGGAGAATTCCTTTTCCTGCCTTGAGGAACAAAACAACAACAAAGACAGACACAAGACACAGCAGTAAAACATATGAAGCTTTTCTGCCTTCCAAAAGGAGGGGGGAAAATTAAGTATATAATTTACTTACAGCAATGAAGATACCACTAGGTCCATTGAAGTTATCAATCCAGCCCTATTTGGAAGAGGGAGAGGATTTGATTAGAGTATACTGAAGTCAGAAGCTTCAAGTGAAAATTTGAGCAGTTGTTACTTGTGTAAGGAGTAGGGGAAAAGGAGACCAAAGAGGAGAAATATTTTTAATTCCATGTCCCTAAATAAAGTTCTTCCACAGCAAATTCTGGTGATGTAACAAGTTCCTAAGACACAGACAAGAGATCTACGTGTAGGACACCATGGTCCTTTGGAGAGAGATGTTTTTTTATTTCTTAGTGAATGAACAGCAGTTGTCCATAGAAATATGTTTATATTCAAAGTATTCAAGTTTACAAGTATTTTTAGACTAGCAACTCAGATGTTTTTCATTTTTCAACCAAAACACATTCTTGCTCATCTCTGATGACAGTATTTAGACACTATATACTGTTATAAGTCATGCAGAAGCAACCACGACACAACTTCATGGTCCAAGAGATTTTCCTCTAAGAAGGTCACTAGATAAAGAGGCTCCCAGTGTGCACTACAGCTTACAGCAAGAAGGTCAGGTGACAATTCAGGGACTTACAGGAAAAGGCTCCTTCCAGCTGGCACCAATGATGGATGGCCTTACAATGGCAATGTTTAACTTTGCACCTTCCTGCTGCACCACGGATTCAGCTAAGGCTTTCGTGTATGTGTAAGTATTAGGTCTTTTCCCTAACAGTTTAGGAGTAATATCATTCACTAGGTCATCATCCATCCACCTAAAGGAACAAAACAAGAAGCAAGAGTAAATTACTGCACGCCGCTTCACTGGGGAGGTGGGGTGTGAGATGGTGAAGTTACCATGACTGTTTTTTTTCTCATTTAAAGAAAAACAGATACACACCTAAACGAAAAAAAGTTTCTCGGAAAAACAGAAGCCTGCATGTTTCATCAAAAGAAGGATACTGGCATTTATTTTTTGCCCTGGTAATTCATTTATAACACACCAACTACAGAGCAAGCAGTACAGTCATTTGCAGTAACCCAAATTCTGCCAACCAAGTTCTCAAAGATGGAGTGTAGACACAGCAAATTAGTCTTTGGAACACGGACTCACTGCACTATGATCTACAGAGAGATACCACTGCAATGGAGTCCCAGCTGCATTACCAGCACCTCCTCTGCCTTTGTGGTGGTGAGCAATCACACACCACCCCTGAAGCAAGCTGGTCACAGCGTTTCTCCCATTAAATTAGTGAAATCTTGCAATTTTATCTTGCTTCCCAGTTCGTACTAAAAACATAATCTTCAGTCATAGCACAAGTTAGAAAGATGTTTCTCTGCAATTATTGCTACTTTGGTGCTCTTCACTGCAAAACAGGACTCGAATTTTACTTGCTTCGGTCTCTTAGTCACAAAAATGGAATTCATTGTTTGTCACCAAAGCAACATTACAAAGTGGACACACATCAGACTCCATTCATGATATGAACAGGGTGGGAAGAGGGGAAGTGAAGGTCAGAGATCGCTCATTCATAACTTTACAAAAGCCTCCCCTTCAGGAGTTCTAAAGTACACACAGCTCACACAGCTGTCCCATCCCACACCAAACAGTTTAAGTTACATACATCTCTTCACAAGTCAGATATTCAAAATTATGACTGTTTTGCAAGCTCTCATTTTTGAGTGTATTTAAAGTCAACATAAAAAAAGGTTGGCTCAGTGTGCATTCTAGGTGGTAACTCATTTGGTTTTAATGTTAGCACTCTTCCACCTAAAATAACAAGTTAAAGTAGGTATTCACTTTTTAATTAGTTTTTTTTTCAGTTTCCTGCTTCTCTTCCAAGAGGTGATATTTTGTAAAACAGGTAAGAAGAGATTGATGTAGAGTTGTATTACACCTAGCTCACATCACCTGTTTCAGAGTTCCTACTAAGTAGGACCTCAGGACAGTTAATATACACAGAAAATAAAATACCAAATGAGTCATTTTTCTTACCCGTAATGCCCAATTCAAAAAGCTACACAAAACAGATTTTAAGTGTGTGGGCTCTCAGGATACCTGACAGAACCACTTCTACAGTAAGTAATACAATTTGAGCATCTCAGTCTCATCTTGCAATGGCATTTAGGTGGATGTAGTAGAGGCAGCTGTTCAAGGCACCTTAATTTTATCCTTTCCTTCACAATGCTGGTACCAGCACAAGTTATCAGCATCTCCTGATTCAGCCAATCACAGCACTGAAAGACTGACAGAGGAGTAGATATGAGCACCCCTCTCCTTCAGTACCCCTCCACATCCAGCTCAGCTTAAAGGAACCATAAACCTTAAGCCATGTCCCTTCCAGAAAAGGGGAGTGTCAGTCATGCTGTCAGACCTATGGGACAGCACAAGGTAACTCTCCATCTCTACAGCTCTTACCCCTTTTTTTGGTACTTCAATAGCAGGAAGAAAAAGGATACAGATCACGAAAGCAAATTCATAAAGCATAACACATACTCAAGGGAATCTATCAGTTTCTTGGGATCCACAGGAGGTGGGTACACGACTTCCTCGATCTGTTTCCGATTGCAGTATGCATAGGCAGTGGAAACGTGCATGAACACCTCCAGATTCTTCATTCTCTGTGCCAAGGAGAGGAGCTGCTGTGTGGCAACCACATTCAACTGCACAGCATCTCTGTTGATTAAACAGAAATGTCATTAGTAGAAAGCAAGACATAAGCAAAAAGAAATTCATTCCTAAATGCCTCAGTGCTGGGTATATAAAGTATTCCTGAATTCTCCACCCTACCCCTAAAAAGCAGAATGGAAACTGCCCTAATTTCCTGCTTAGAATACCACAGTCCTAACCTAAAACACCTCTCAATGTCCACAATAATTCTCCTTGTACCCTTTTCTTACCAGCATCCTTAGATTTCCTCAATCTAAATCCCAACTGTACATTTTCCATTAAACTTGAAGGAAATAATACAACACAACACCAAGTTTCCACGAGAAGCACCTCTGAACTGCCAAGTTCAAGCTGAGTTAGGTGAACAACCAGGAAGGTTTACTGGGCCAGTAAGTTGGAGACTGGCACCTTCTTGTAGGATAGCAAAAGGCTCCATACAGGATGGAAGGAAGGGGGGAAAAAAAAAGGCAAACCACCAAGAACCACATTTCCATTCCAACTTCACAGCTGCTCATTACTATGTTTAAGGACACCAGAGCAGAGTAGGTGTATGTCTACAGTTCCCAGCAGATAACAGCTTGCTGACCAACTCCTATGATCATTTCACAGTTTAGATTTTCTCTCCAGCCTGCAGACTTGCTGTGGGCACCAGTTTCCTTGTACACAGTGTACTATCAAGTTTCAAGAGTACAGCTAAGCAACACTTCATCAGAGTCTTTGCAATAAAAGTGTTACATGAACAACAACAATAAAATCAGTATCCCCCAAACAACCACTGAGTTCTAGACTGCTTTATCTCACATTATTATTGAAGTGGAGGACAGGAAAGGGGAGCACTAGCCCAAAGCAATTAACATCCATGGTAACTCATTAGTTTGCTACCTCTTTCAACAAGTCAAAGGAGCTCATAATCCCAGCTGTGTGCACCACTTTTTCCACTTCTTGTTTTCCTCCTTCTCCCTGTGCATCTACTTCTCCCCACTTCTTCCAATGCAAACCTCCATTATTTAATAAGGGACTTTTAAAAGATAGGAAGAAAAGCTGAGCTATATTTCACCTCCTGTTTTTCTTATTGGGTAAGAGAGCAAGCACTAGAACCTCTCACATACGACTTTTCTCACAAAATCCTATCCTCTGAAAACGTTCATACCCTTTCTAACAAGGCAGGTCAAGGGAATAGTTTGCAGTGCCCTTTATACACCAGGAAAAAAAACTAACACTACTAGGGAGCACAGCACATGCAGCTACACCTTATTTGTAGCCTTTCTACCCATACTTATTAACACTGGGCAGACACCTGATTCACCCCTCCCTCTCAGCATCATTGGTTTACCAGACCAGGGCAAACAGAATTTTAAACTCACCTTAGCGTTTCGTTGAATCTGACTGTAGCAGCACAATGAAATATAATGTTAATGCATTCTGTAAGTTCTTCCTTGATTGGTTTACTAAGATCCAGTTCAGGCTGTGTAAGTTCACTCACAACTACTATTATTTTTTCTTTGAAGTTTGGTTGCTCTTCTCTCAACCTGTCGAAGAGCTGTCAAAAATAATAGGACTATAAATCCAGTGATGGTAAGAGAAACATTGCACTAAAGTGAAGAAAAATCCCACATTCTTTGTCTATACCTCCTAACTTCTCTAGATCATCAGGAAGTTAGAACAGTGCATTAGCAACACCATAAGAACATGCTACAGACTTCTCATGAAGTAAATTACATTTTTTTTCCAACACAAGGAAACGGAACAGTCTACCCACTTCACAACCTTGATAATAGCTATTCAAACTCTTATAAAAGTCATGCTGGATTTTAGGTTTAGAAATCTTGCATTAAGACTTACAAATATCCAGTGATTTAAGAAATATTACCCTCAAATTATGCCAGTCTTGGAGAACTTCTAGATTATTTAAAAAAAAAAAAAAAAGAGAAAACTATTAAGAAATTGTTTCTCTGCTATTTAAAATAAAAAGGTATACCACATTTGAACATCTGATTAAGTTTTGTCAAACTGGTGTTCAACAATTCTCCAGGAAAAAAAAAATCTCACCAAAATTATATTCCATCAAGAATTCTCCTCATAAATAGCTGGGCTCTAACTAGGTGGCTTAACATACCGACCAAAATTTTTGCCTCATCTTATTTACTCTCATTAGTATGCAAGTCTTCCTAAGCCACACAGCACTGCAGGAATAAAACACCTTGAAAGTTGCAGAAGAGCAGACCCTTCTTCACTGACCAGGGGCCAAAAAAAAAAAATCTTGCATCTGCTTCAACACCAGTCAACTGTATTGTATTAAAATCACAGCAGTACTTTCTTTTTCTCCTCCAAGCAAGCAGTTATACCAAATACAAATAATCAAAAGACATTTCCTTACAGACTGACATGAATTAATTTTAAACTATAAATTAAGTCACCTAAAGTTACTGTTTCACAACACTTCTGGTAAAGTAAGTTTATATTTCTACCACAGAGAATGGTCCTTCTCCTAATTTCTTTATTTCTGTTGCTTCTCTGACACTGGCAAGAGCAAGAAGCCCCAGAATTGTGTGAGCAGCTGCAGGTCTAGCTTTTTTTTTAGAAATGTTTTTTCAGCCCAAACATCAGCCAGTGCAGCTCACTGTGGCCACCTGAAGTAGCAGTGCTAATTCTACAGTTGAGACACCTCCACTTTTTGAAGCCTTGACTGGATTTTGCAAACATGAAACTTCACTTTCTAGGACAAAGCTGCCAAGACAGAATTGAAAGCCTCTGTAAATCTTACGGGCACAGCAAACAGTTCTGATCTAAGGGCAGAAATTTTGTGTGATTTTTGAAAAATAAGCCAGCTATGTTTTTGGTTGGAATGATGGCACCTTCCTCCAGGAAGCTGAAGCAACTGCCTGTTAACCATATTCATGTGGGATATTGCATTGTAACAGAAAAGCAGTATCATGAATGAGCTCTTAAAGAGCCAGTTTTTATTTTTCATACGTCCATCACATCTGTTACACCCCTTTTCACATCCACAGTCATGCACTATTCCAACACACCTCTCATTAGCACTGACACCAGTACTAAGGAAAAAAAATACCTAGACTGCATGCAGTATGTATGGTAAATCAGCAGGGTAATTAGATATCTGAAGTCCAAAGAAAGTACAACCCTCAACACCATTTTTCTATTTGTAGCTCAGTTAATTTCACATTTATTTTATTTATTACCATAATCACCCATTTGGATTTCAAACTCTTCAAGAAACAGAACATTCAAGCATCTGTAGCACCCGTAATGTGTCCATCTAAATTGTGAAGAAATACTGGCAGTGCCCTTGCAACCAGAGAGCTTAAGACAACAGATCTTATTAAAATTTTCATACTTATGGAAGAATCTTGATGACATTAAAGCCATTTAAACAATGGACTTTCAATCCTGTCTAATTGTTTGATGAAGACAGAACAAACATCTGGATCCTATTCTACATCCCTGCATAGATGAGCAGCTCCATCCCTGCATGTTCCTGCCTCAAGCAGTGACTCTGCTTACCAGGACCTCTGCTGTGAACCTGCTCCAGCAATAAGTGCTCACCAAGACTCAAATCACATCAGATTTTTATCTCAATGACAGCTGGTACAGACTACACACAGACTCTGACTCAAATTTAAAAGCCTTTTACAACAGGTATCCTAAAAGCTACTGAGCCTTACAGCTCACCAAAGTTTTAGCTCAGTCCACATTAGTGCTACTTTTCTCTCAGCCCAAATACTTCCCACTTTTCTGTAGGTAATAGTGTATACAAAAAGTGAATTGAGAAATCTTTTCTTTGTCAACTCAGAGCTTAGTCTGGAGATCTTTTCCTTGTTTCAAGGCAGTGACATACTGAGGGTTTTATGTAGAGAGAACATGCAACTGAATTTTAAGATAGAACTCCACTGTAACTCATTCTGTTGTGTTTTATGACATTGCACAAAACTGCAGGAAGATGCTTTTGAAAAATGAGCTACGGTTTAGACTGGCTACAGAAAATAATTCATTAGGGAACAGCCATCCTCATACCTGCTGTAATCCCAGCAAGTCACAGACATAGAAATCCATTGCCTTAACTTATCCTTAAGTGCATTTATAGTTCCTTATTGATTCCCTTTTAGCACCTTCTAAGAACACACTTTGCACAGACTACATTGCATCTCAATGAAAAAACTAAACTGCTGACACCTGTGCTTCATAAGAGGCAGGCCTAGATAGAAATAAACCCTGCTTTAGCAAAGTTCATGCTAGAAATCTCTCCTCATCCTGCTCATCCCTCCCATCATGAACAGGATCATCTCTAAGGGGAAAGATGGGCAATAGAGATGGATGAGTCCACACTTAGTGAGAATGGCCAGCCTAGCTCACCAGAATATCAAGGTAATGAGTCTTTCCAGGAGCAAAGTATTTGACCCAGCATATATACAGAAAATCATTCACAGAGCCACTTTGATAATTTCACAGCACAGACCTTCAGTGCCCTTCTAATTGTCACAGGTTGACCAACAGAAATCTGTAACAATCTGCTAAGCCAAACATTTCTGTACCACCTACAAATGTAAGTTCCTGTTGAGACAACACATTCTTATTTACTGCTAGATCAGTAGCACATTCCAGAAAAAAAAGGGAAGGCACAAGGTGATAAAGTGACTTGCTCGAGATCTTAAAAAGGTCTCAATCCAGCTTACAACTCCCAGTCCACTACCTCTTGTACTTGATTTCATATTCTCTTAACAAGCTCTAATACAAGTTTTTACTTCTCATTTCTGCACTACAGCTGAACATCCTCCTCCTGAATCAAATACAAAATTAATTTTCAACTACTGGCTTTTCTAGAGACTAACAGCTTGAAGCAGGTATAGAAGCACTGGCAGGTCTTAGATTCTGTATATCTTTTAGAACAAAAAAAAAACAAAACAACAACATTTAACAACAACATTTTGCTTTAGACAAACTGAAGCCATTCTCAAAATGAAATGGAAACATCATAATGAAGGACAAAAATTAACTTTGTGGGCATATGACACATACCTTACAGCTGGTAATTTCTTCTATTCGTGCTTCAGGTGACTGCCTTGCTTTTTTTCTTACCAGCACATACACTGCTTTCACTTTAGGACAGGACCTGAGCAGCTTTTCCAAAAGCACTTTTCCCACAAAGCCTGTAGCTCCTGTCAGGAGGATGTTTTTCCCTCCATAGTATTCAGGAATGGAAACCATTTTGACCTTTAGAAAAAAAAAAAAAATGTTAAAGAACTTGCAGAGTTCAGATTTGCAGAAGATTGAATAATTATATCTGTGCTGTTCGTACCTGAAAGAAATGTTTAACAGATTTTTTTTTTACCTATAACCAGTACTTGAAGCTGTCTTTTTTGACAGCATTCTGAAAGACTCCCACAGGGTCACTACCATCATTCCAGACCTTGTAAACTGCCCATGTTAACAGTGTTTTAAGGACTGAGACACCCACCCAAGCCAGGAAAACAGCTCAGCTTCAGCCTATTTTTGCCTGTGTGTGCACAGTCCTTTACCACTCCAAGGGGCTGCTCCATGTAAACTAAAATGTAATCACAAGTGGATTCTTCAAACCCACTGATAGAAGACAGGGAGACAAGCATCCCATTTGCTGGTCCTGGAATTTTGACTGTGCCAGCACAGCCCCCTGCCACTTCTAGGATGAAACACTACCTATTAAACTAAACCAGAGAAGCTTGAGTTGGTTGTTTGGAATGAGAGCTGATGGCTTTACATTGTTTACAAAAAATCCATACAGATCCACAGATAAGAGTTTTTCAACTTCTTTACCTATTAAGTCATTTGAAAGAAAAAAAAAACCAACGAAGTCGCTAAAATTCTCAACAAACTAAGATTTGAGTTAGCAACAAATACACCTCCAAATAAAATGAGGGATAAGGGATTGTTACTCAAATTCAGCACAAAGCTAGAAAGTGTTTTAGGTTTTGCTTCAGTTATTGAGCTAACCTTGAGAATGATGATTCTTTCCCCTCCCTTCAGCAACCTCTTGGAAATTATGTCATTCTTTCTAAAAGAAACTGAAACTCTTTAAAGGACAAATATGGTATGGCTCACAATAAAGAGAGAACATGACCTTTAGGATATCAAGGACTCAATCACAGTGCATCATCCAGAGCTGCCATTCTTTTGAGTCAGCTATAGCAACATCTTTACTGTTACCTTAACCAGCTTGCTTTCACTAGGTAAGAATGTAGCATTATGGATACACCTCCACCGTATCTTATCAGTCTTTCTGATTAGAATTATAAAAATCCTGAGCTGATGTAGTGAATGTCTAAATAGCCCTCCACTGCACTTCCATGCAAACTATTACTACCAAAACACTCCCAAGAGGGACCACAGAGTCACAGAACGTTCTGAGTTGGAAAGGGACCCACAAGGAGCATCCAGCTCTCAAGTGAGTGGCCCATAAGGGGACTGACCCCACAACCTTGGTGCTATCAGCATCATGCTCTGAGCAGCTGAGCTCATCTCAGGGATAGATTCCATAAAACCATGGTACTAAAAGAGAAAAAAAAACCCAACAAAACTGAAACTCTTTAAACACAGATGGGAAGTTTCTTAGGTAAATAAGAATTACAACACTGAATACCTTAACAGGGTGAAAACCTTTTTTCACCTGTCACCCAAGAATAAAGGTGCAAATCCTAAATACACTCAGTTCTTTCGAGACAGCAAGATACTGCAAGCAGGGACTTACAAGGGAATGCACAGAATGTATGTTAGGAGTGAACAGCTAATTTGTCCTTTTTGCCTGAAAAGTAAGTAAATATTTTTGGAACATCTATTTGTCAGGTACCCACCATATCATAGCAATTGTGATCTGTTCTCATATCTCAACAGTGTCTGAACAAGTTCCAAATGATTACTTGCTACTACCTGCACAAGTTCTGGTTTCACAAGGGTACCAAGTGCTATGTCAGATACTCCAAATCCTTATTTTGACTCCCTTCTTTGAGAAATGAAGCATCTAACAACTGATAGCAGGATACAGTAGCAAGTTCAGAGCAGAGCAAGCACTACTATTTCCACTGACCACACTACATCATCCAGAATTGTTTCTCTGAAGGTCAAGACAAAAAGCTATTTACATTAAACCAATTTTACCACGCAGTTAAGATTCTCTAACACAAATTTGAAAGCACACCTCCTGCCATAAAGCACAGAATGCAAGACACAGCATGCTTATGAGTCATTTTTCCCTGCTCAATTGAGATACTGCCCTGCTGTCTTTACCATGGCTCAGTCACAGTTCATGCTCTTCAGCTGTCTTCCCCACAACTTTTCTTTTCCTGGTCTTTGTGTATATCATTCAATTCTACTTCCTCCTAAAGATCTGCATGATTGCTCCCACATGTAAGACAGGATTTCAGTTCTCTCAAAGAGGGAGACAAAATCTCATGCAATCATTACTGCAGCAATTTTGTCACTAAGATTCAGTTTTGTCACGGTTCCTACACAACCTTCTTGCTAATTTACCTAACTAACCATAATTTTCATTTTTTTACACCTTGAGATTCTATGAGAGTATCTAATACTATCCATACACCTGTCCTTCCTCAAAGAAAGGTTTCATCCTGCTTCTGACACAATGCCACTACCTCAGCCTGCAAATCTGCTCCCATGGGCAGAGCCTTTGGCTCCACACAGGAACCACACAGTACATGGGTGTGGTCCAACATCTGCTTCTGAAAGCCAAAGCCATGAAAAGTTATGCTGCCAGTGGAAATACCTGTGCTGCTGTAGTCCAGCTTTTTAAGTGACTGCAAAATCTGACCATACCTAGGGCCGTGTGATTTAAAGAAAACAGGAACAAAATAGATCAAAGTTTCCTGCCTCAGTCATTTCTGATCATATTCCCCCGTGTAAGAGGCTGAAATCCAAATACCACACAAAGCATCGATACCCAGAGCCATGATGAACCATAATGATGAAAGGGGTTCAATTAAAAAACCAGGAACATCCATAAATACTCACATTCACACTTACAATGTGTGAACAAGTAAATACTCACAGCAACACTTACATGTTTGCAGGCTAATATTTTACCTTCTCTTTTTAAGGATTGAGAAATGCTCCCTTTAAGAAACTCTCAATCCCATTTCTCTTTACCCTGCTCTCCAACAACCAGACTTTCGTAGACCTTATTCATAGCAACTTCCCACACTGAGATTGTTTTCTATTTCCATGACTCTGGAAGATTCCAGCTAGAAAACATAACTGGTGACTTTTTCAGAAGTATACATTGCTGCCAACATTACAGCAACAAACACAGGGATTGTGAGGGAACTGCCTAAAAGCACCAAATTGGATTTAAAGGGTAAAAACCATGTATGGAATCTAGGTGTGAACGATCAAAGCCTGAAACCAGCAGTCTATGCTTTGCTCTGCTAGAAAGAAAGGTTATCTCAAGCACAGGGAAAGGAAAGAATGTTCCCATTCTCCACCTACCTTTCCCTGCCTTCTTGGAGAATGCATCTCCACATGCCAGTTAGCACAGCACTGCTGGCAACTCCTCATCTCAAACTCAGAAGGGTCTTACCTCACAGGCATCCTACATTACTTTTTGAAGTTCTTTACAGCAGCAAATTACTGAAGAATCACAAAATTGTGAGGGTTGAAAAAATATTTTATAATTCTGTTTTTAAATAAAACTGTCAAAAAATACATGCAGTTAGTATCAAAAATTTAGTTTGGTCTCTAACATATAACAAATTGGTGCAGGTGCAAAAAAAAAAACCAAATTATCTACCCTGCAAGACACCACAGCAAAACCAAACTTAACATTTTCATGTTGTTAAGTGTCAGCAACTACTTTATCTGTTTTAGAGTACATCTTGTATGTTTACAGTAGCTATTAACCAGCAATACATATCATCACCAGTTATCCAATCATCTGTTAACAGCTACCTCTTCAAACACACACAGAGTATTCCTCCCAAACACAAAATTGTCTAATGCACATTGTGAAACATCTAAAACTCTGTAGCACAGATACTTTTCTGAGCTAATAAGCAGTAACAGTCTAGAATAAAGAAATCTGACAATTGGAAGGCTTAGTAAGAGTTCTGTAACGAATTCTCACTCTAGAAGAGAAGTGATCAAAATTCCCACATTACCCAGAGGTATAAACAGCCTTTGCTAGAGGAATCTCACATGAAGCTTCTACAGAGCAACTGCTGCTGGGATCCTTCTGAATTCACAGCTTCAGGGCTAAGCCCATGGTGACACTATGTGGATATGCTTGTGTGGAGGGTGCTGTCCTCTGATAAATCGAGAGTTCATAAGCACTTCAGGGAAAAAAAAAAAAAAAAAGAAAAACCACCACCAAACCAACACTCCAGGATCCTAGCCAACATTCCCCATCTTGTAAAAAATTCTCGTGTCCAAGGCTGAGCAAGTGCTATTATGGAGCAAACAAGAGCAGCTCTGTTTGCCTCCAGAGCTACTGCAGCAATATTTAATTCACAGCTTCAGAGGGCTCTGACTCTCAAAACAAGGACAATTCTGTTTTTAACAGGAAAATGATCAGTTCCCAGATTTGTCCAAACACAAATCAAGATGCTTAAAGATGTGCTTTCCAAGCACCAGGAAAGCCTGCTGCAGTTGCACTGAATGTTTAAAGGCTAAATCCAGCAACTAGAGAGTGTGCATGGGTGTCCTTGTTAGAGATTAAATGCTCTGCCTTCTAGTTTATCACTGACAAACATTAGGTCAACAGCATGCTCCCTCCAAATTCAATCCTATCAAGATTATCTCTCACAGGAAATAGAAAATGTGCATTTCCCAACCTCTCAAACATCAGCAAGAAGCCACAAAGTTCTGCAAAAATACAGCCCAACAAGTCAATTTCCCTCTTCCCTCTGACAGTTTGAATCCAGCACCAGCAGGAGTACAAAACAAAGTAAGGTGGCAGAAGCATTTTGTTTATATATATTCAGAAGATTAAATTTGTCCAGATATCAAATCTTAGCGCACCGAGTGTGTTTAAACACCACACACACATCCCACGGCACCCACACCAGACAAGAACAATTACAGAAGTCCCTCATATATAGAGCTCCAATTGCCACATTGCAAGAACACCATTGCAAGCCAAAAAAAAAAAAAAATCTCTGGGAACTGGAGAGATTGGAGAGACTCAGGCAACAAAGGAAGTAATATTTAACTTATCTAAACAAGGTTACTGCCAGAAAGACAAGTCTGGGTCATGTCATATCATATCATCATGTCTCATTTCATCTGTGCCTTGTTTCCACAAAAGTAAATCAATGAATGCTATCAGCAGAATGCCCTTATTTTCAAGCACCACAAGGGCCAATGACCTACCCTATGTGGCCAATACCTAGCCAGTGTATCTCCAAAGGATACAGTCTGTTTGCCTTTGTGGTCCAAGGTTATATCCATTGGGAAACCTTATCTGTGAAAGATACTGCTTCAAAAGATGAGCAGACACAGTAAACTGCTTTGGGTGCAAGTTAACCTTAAAGCATACCTACTCCAAACTTCCCAATCACGTGGAAGACTTGGGATTCTTCCCTCAACTAGCAGAAAGACAGGCTCATCCATGTTTTAGATTTCACCAGCATTCTTTATCTACTCTCTGCAAGGCCATTTTCTTTACTAGCTGTAAGCCAGGGACCAAGAAAGTGTAACACACCTCCAGGAGCTGGAGAACACACTGGCAGGCTTGGAAGAACAACTGAGTTGTGAAGAGTTATCAAAATGGGCCCACTAATGCAACATCAGCTGGCCAGTCTTTGGCTTGGCCCTCCTGGAAATATGCCAGAGCTCCACACTCTCCACACAATAATGGGGATGGGTTCAGGGTAATGCTGTGCTCCCTACGTATGAAATACAACAAAAATAAATCAATCTGAAGGACCAGGCCCGAGACACAACTGCAGCACGGATAAATGCCACCAGAAGACCCAAAATTCTATGGCAAAGAATGTGGCAAACTTCGTACTGACACTCAGTGAATTAAGAGAATTTCTTTAAAATAACAAGGCATTTTAAACTAGTTAAACATCTTCAGGACTAAAGACTATGAAGAAACTTCCAG
Organism: Thryothorus ludovicianus; assembly: GCA_013397245.1. Lineage (NCBI taxonomy): Eukaryota > Metazoa > Chordata > Aves > Passeriformes > Certhiidae > Thryothorus > Thryothorus ludovicianus. Next base: position 116,365 of record VZTB01013207.1, read on the forward strand.
ACTACCAATGAAAAGATTTGTCCTCTTTAAATCATTTATCTAATGAAACACAATACCAGTTCAAGTAACCAGTCTAGTTAGGTCAAAGTTTACATACCTGAGTGTATAGTTCTATGTACAAAAATAAAGTAGACTTGCTTTTCAAACAGTTCTCCTCTTTATTCTTAACCACTGAAATAAATATGCTAGATATTTAGTTAAAATATTAATTAATAATNAGGAGCATTATTCAATTGATTTAGGTGGGATTTAGCTAATACTGCATATGATCTATTTAGCAGCATTACAGCACATTCATATCAAAATCCAGATTGATACCAGACATGGAAGTAAGTTCTGTCACTTTCTTTTCTGTGCCAATGACAAAACTCAAGTACAATATGCACACAATTGCTTTGGAGATGGTGAATTGGGACCAACCAGCCTATGGCCACTCAATAACTTATTAGCAGAATTCTGCCCAACTCCTTCACCAAACACACTCTTGTGAAATAAGATACTCTGAAGTGTGGGCTGTGCTCACAGTCATGGAGTATTTAACCTCTTTTAATCCTTTAGTTCCATAGAGCAGAGCCTGATTTCAATGTTGAGCTGGTCTCAGCAGAACTCTCAGAGCTATTCAACGCATGTGTTCACACACCTTCCTTCTGCCAAAGTTCTGATTTTACTACAAACTTCCACTTACTTGAGCTTCTACTCTGAGGGATTCTGTACCAGATGACTTTGTAATTACTTCTTAGTAAGTAACTTGTTCACAAAAGTACTTACCAGGGAAGTCCCTTGCTTTGCTGTAACTACGCTTCTTTTACACACAGACCCTCCTCCAAAAATGAATTACAAGAAATTGGGTTTTTTACTATCCCTCTATAATTAGGTTATAAGTTGACATTTTTCTAAATTGCTTGAGCTTAGTCATCAAGTACACATTGAAAGAAAAAAAAAAAAAGTCTCTTTTGGCATAGTTAAACTCAGTTCTCAAAATTGCACAGAAGGCACAGATCAGGTCAGAAATCAAGCTATTCCAGGAAAGCATATCCCACATAAGCACATTTACCGTACTCCATTTCCAGACCACGAGAAAATATGTTTAACACAAATGAAAGGAGATTTTAAACAAGTTCTAGGAAATCAAGAGGCAGGCAGATTCAAGATTTGCTGAAAGGAAGCTGAGTTCCGGATCATTTTATCTAATTTAATTGGAAATTTGCATTAGAAATCTCACTTGCACTTTTGGTTATGAAAGGATTACAAGATAAAAGGCTCAGTGTTTATCAGGGTAGTTGCATAAATCGTGGCTCTTACTTTGCATAAATCATTACTCTTAAGTTAACCCTGACAGGAGAGCAGAACCTGTCCAAGGACACATCTGCACCACAATGAGCAGAGCAGCACTGCCAGCTGACTCTCCATCACTCAATTGTTACTCACTGCCTCGGGAAAACAGGCCAAAGGCATCACTTCAGCCTTCACCTGAGCCCACTGCTCCCCAGCCCTGGTTAGCACCAGGGAAAGCTGCAGCAGCAGCATTACTGCTCCAGTCACTGCTGTGATCTTGTCATTTTGCTGGGAGGGGAAAGCCAAAAATCGAGTAAATGGAAGGGGAGTGGGGGAACACACAACATTCAAGTGCTCATCAGTTCGTCGAGTTTCAGTGATAAGAGACAAATCTTGGTAAGTAAAACCCAGATTCACCTTTTTCATACTGATCAGACAAGAAAAAAGGATAACTACCCAAAAACTGCACTCTGTTCAAACTTATTATTCACAAAGCAATTACAACTGGAATACTTAATCAAGAACAAAAAGCCCAGCTCTTAATCTTTTCATGTTTTAAATTACATACAAGGCTTGAATCACATTTTACAATAGACATTACAGGATTAATTTGAAGTCCCAGGAATCAACACTTCCAGACTCCTTCCATACTTCCCCAAATCTCTTACAGTTAAAAAAATGGTATTTTCTTTTCTATTATGTTCCTGCAGGAATTCACGATAATTCGTTTGAAACCTAAAAATCTCTCATTTATCTGACAACTGCTCTACTAAGTTGTATTTGAAACAATCACCTTCTAAAGGAAAAAAATAAAACACACTAGTTTACCTGTCCTTTCTTCCAATACATGTGGAACAGACTATCACCAAAAAAATAAAAGCCCATTTCCACAACTTTCTTATCTCTAAAAGGGACTTAAACAGATACTCAATGCAAGTTGCACCAAGAGCTTGCCTACCTGACTTCCAAACAGGATGCTGGCAGCCTCCCTCCTCCTCCTCCTCCTGCTCAGAGGAGCTATTTCCTCGGCAGGACAGCCGATACTGATCGTGTGTAGACTCCGGGAGCTCCAATCTTAACTCCTATTTATGCTAATGGCTGTCTCCTTCGGATCTATCAATTACACCTCTTGCACAAGGAGCTCTACAAATTTACAAACATCACGCTGAACAACGGCACGGAAAGGCGTGAGGCAGTGAGCACACACAGATACCAACACCAATATCTGCTAAAAGCACAGCCTTTGTCACCACACCTGGGGGAGAAGGCCACAGGGTACATCCCTGGAGTCCCCACCGCTGGAGAAAGTTCAACAGAACAGTGCTCACTTCAAAACCTGCCTTGGAGACACTCAGAAAAAAAAGAACAAAAACAAACAAGGAATACTTTGTTTATTCAGATTTGCTACTACAACTTGCAGCTTCCAACCTGTGCAAGTGTCAAGGCTACACAAAGCAGGGCTGGAAGACTTCTTACAGCAAGGCTTGGGGTCAGCACAGGGAGAAACACCACGGGTGTGCATGACTGTACCAACCATGCCCAGACACTGAACGTTTACACAATGCAAGTTCTCCACACAATGTACCAAAGTAGGCAAGCACAGTTTTTGCTGATATTGGCTCCTTCTCAGAATTTTTTAGCTTGCCACTCAGCAGCTTTGCTTCCTGAAGATGAGTGGCAAGCAAACTACACCAAACATCCCCAAACATTGAATATTTTGTGACAAAACCCCAGACACACACAATTTCTGGCTGAAGAAACCAACCAAGCCTACAGTCACTGCAACAATTCATGTCTCCAACAACATCCAGGACCTTCTCAGGCACTCATGCAAACCTTCCAAATGGCTGTATAACCACTTTAGTTTGCTGTGCATCCCCTTCCAAACACCAGAATCAACAACCCTTGTGAGGAACTGGGAGCTCCTCCAAGAGCTAGAACTCAGAAACAGGACGATGACAGAGAACCCTTCCCTTTGCAGCCGCCAGGAGATTCAGTGTGGCCTTTGAGGAGCTAAGAGGCGCTACAGACAGTTACAGTTTTGCTTCGATGCTAAATTTTATCGACAAGTATCAGCTGCTGTAAATTACTAAAATGTGGACGGGCTGGGTTATTCTGGAACTGTCAGAAGAAAAAACATTCCTCATGCTCAAAACCTACAGCCACACTTAATTTAGAACAACTCCCTCAATATGTTTTCATTGTTAGAACTAGTCTAGTAAAGTTTCACTATACCTACAGTCCACCCATGAAGACCAAGTGCTTGCATTAAGAAGTTAAGAGATCTAGATTTGCAATTGCTTTATAGCTCTGCAACAGGTAGAGGTGAAAAAAAAAATCCATAAAATTAACCTTTCCTATCCATCTATAGGTTTTTGATGGGGAAAGGGCTGAGTTTTAAGGCATCTATATGTGAGAGAATGAAAAACAGGGTAGGGAAGCTGAAGATCCTAGAAATCTACCCTATACCTAGTATATAATTTCCAAATTGCTGAAATAATGGTATCTCAGTTAAGAAGCAGACATGAGACAGAAATTGAGGAAGTTAAGGATCAAGAAATTCTAGCCTGCTGCAGAACAGACGGATGGATGTCACAGATAGAAAAACTCCTACATGCTCCACTTCTTAATTATTACCGAGTTATTAAAATACATACATACATATTTTTAAAAAAGTTTCAGATGCTGAAGCCTTGACGTAGGTTAAATGAAATGGTTTCTATTTTCACTGCTTTTTTCACTATTTTCACGATTGGAAAGCCGGTTTCGATTACCAACCACTGCACCCTCGCCATCCCTTTAAGCTTCACTCGGGGCAGTCTCGGGGCAGCCCCAGGGCGCTCCCGCCCCACGCGGGCTCCTGTCCGCAGGGACGGGCGGAGGAAGGGCGCTCCCGCTGAGCTCCCAGCGCACGGAGCCGCGGGCACGGCCCGGCCCGGCTCTCCCCACGCTCCTCGGAGCCGCACAGGAACTCGTGGCCTTCCTTCCCTGCGGGCTGTGCCCGGGGAGAGCCGCCGGGCGGGCAGGGCCGCCGCTCGCCGCAGGCCCGCCCAGCGCCGAGGGGGATGGTGGTACCCAGGCCCGGGCCCCGCGGCGGGCGAAGCGGGGGCTCTCGGCCTCGCCCACGCTTCCCGCTTCGCTGAGCATCGACCGCGGCCGCCGCGC
>VZTB01013207.1:124190-144277 GCA_013397245.1 Thryothorus ludovicianus
AGCAAGTCAGATTTTTTGTCAGGATTACTCTTTGAAAGTCACAATTCGTTTATCCCCTTAGATTATTTATCATCAGGAAAACATCATAGTGACATGATGCATTTGCATTTTTATGTAATAACATATGGTTACTTCTCAAAGAACCTACCAAACTGGTTAGTCAAGGTAGCGTTGTGAATTTTTCATTGCAGGAAAGAGAAGATATCAACACCAATGTGGCCTAGTCTGGGAATGCTGAATAAATTATTAAAAAAACTCAGCCCTATTTGAAGCTATTACCCAGCACAGAGATAGTGTGACACAAGGTTGTGGAAATCTATAGGTAAATAACTGCAAATGCTTGCAAGGCAAAATCTTGGTTTGTTACCCATGAGGGTGACAAAAACACCTGAATGTTCACTATTGGGAAAAAAAGAAAAAGATATTCAGATCATGTCTTTAACTCAACTTCTCTAAGCAATACTAGCGAGTCACTTAATTCACAGGAGCCTTTTAGAGCGTCCCAGACTGCTTCAATTTTAAGCAAATTAATAATTTTGTGTCCTTTATGGGCCAGCTTGTGGAAATGTTTAATTTTGCCTCCCCCCTCCCTGGACAAGGCTCCCCAGTTTCTGTGCTTTGGAGACTGAGAGCAGACAAACACCAGACCCAAGCCACCAAAAATCAGCCGGGTTTGAGCCGTGCTGCAGGAGTTCACATGGAAACTTTGTTAAATGTCACTTTTTACAAACATATACTCTGTGTACCTATATATAGACTGTATACCTCAGGAGCAGAGCTGTTTTTATGAGAGCTGTAGTGGTGTTTCTTTGTTTCAGTCCTGAAGTGTTTTGCACAAGCCAAACCTGTGTTTGCCAGGGTCCAGCTACTCCTGAAGGCTGTAGGGATGCTCACTTCAATTCCTTGCTAAGTGCAACCCGTTTAATTTAAGGATTAATCAAGAGAGATGTCGCTTTCTCTGCTGCCCAAAAATAGGGCACAGGCAGGTTCTGTTCAGAGAGCTCAGACTCCTGTAATATTTCATTTATGCTTGCACTGGTAGGGGCTACTGGCCATATGGAAAGAAGGGGTCTATAAAGGATGCATTTGTGATGGAATGGGCATTAACAGCTCTTGTCCTCAAGCTGCAGCACATTCCAGGCACAGTAATATAGGCTGGAATTTGCAAACTTACTGCTGTACAGGATGCAGTGAGGAAGAAACAGTCCTACAGAAGCTCAGGATGTGCCTCGGTATGAGCAGTAACTAACACAGCTAAAACTTGTTTGTTTTCTAATTTGAGGTACTACGGTTCAAAGATAAGGGTCTGACCAAAGCTAGTTAAACCAGTTTAGGAAAAGTTCAGGAACTTCTTTTTTTTTGCTGTGGATTAAAGCCAGTTAGTGCATTTAAAGACATCTTTGGATTCAAAACAGAGCAAACACCTCATGAGTGGAAATTTGTGATTTTACGCTCCAAAGAGTCAATACAGTTTTTTTGTCAAGTGCCTCTTTTGTCTTTTACTAATGAATTAACTGATTGAGGATACTTATTTAGTGATCTGAGGGGATGTAAAATTCAACCCTGAATACACTGCTTATTAGACATCAGTGTACAAACAGGATGGGTAACAAATATATCATTTGCAACCGAATGCATTCTGCTACCTTTTCTATGTTTTCCATCATAATGTGCAAATTCTTTGGGGTTTGAGAGCAGCTGTTAGGATGTTAGGATTACAATGTATATTCAATAAAGATTACAGAATCATAGAATGGACATACCCCTCTGCAGGGTGGGTCTAGCCCACCCTCCCTGCCCAAAGCAGGCCCACCTGGAGCAGGCTCATCAGGGAGCATCCAAGGACAGACACTCTACACCCACTCTGGACAGTCCATGCCAGTGTTTGAGCTCCTTCACAATAATTTAAAAAAAAAAGCTTTTTCTTTTGTTTAAGTGGAAATTCTGTATTTTTCTTGGTAGCCTCCTCTCCTATCACTGCACACTACTGTGTGCCTCTGCTTTCCCCTGAGCAGGTATTTCTCTCACAGCTCACAGTCAGTGCCCACCTGCACCCCCAGGGCCTTTCCCACCAAGCTGCTTTCCAACCACTCTGTCCCCAGTCTGTACTGGTGCCCAGGGGTTTTCTTCCCCAGTGCAGGGCTTTGTTGAACTTTACAAGTTTCCTGTTGGCTGATTGTTATCTTTTCCTGCATGACTAAACGCAAACATTATTTCTACTGTTGCATCCTTGCCACGTCACTTAAAAGCAGCAGAAATAATCGCCATGAGATCTGAATATGAAACTTCATACTCCTTATTTTGAAAAAAACTAATTAAAACAACTCTTAACTGTCCTGGCCACTGTGCCAAGCCCTGCCAGCTTAATATTAATATTTATGTTTGATATTTCCTGTCTTCTTTTTCGTTGCCTTTCTGCATATCAATACACTTAATTATAGTTTAGTACACTGAGTGTATTGATAAATGTGTGGGTGATAGAAACAGTTGCTAGGAAAGGATGACATCCATCAGGAGTGCTGCAGAGGAATGATGGAGGTTTAGCTATAACTTGATAATGTGAGGCTTGGCTCATCACTTCATTTAAAAATGGGGCTGTCTGGGTCATATGACTAAAATAAAACAGCTTATAAAGAACAAATTTTTGTACAGGATAGACTTCTTGAAAGAACCTTCAAAGGTGTTGAAGATGTGAAAGTTGTTGCTCAATTAAAAACAGCAGACTAGCTGAACAAAAAATATAAGACAGCTATCTCTGTGAGGAACAGGATTAAAGGGAGATGAGCGGGCTTGTGGTGCTCAGCTGTCCCAGGCACAGGCTCACAGAAGCCCCTTTGTAAAATGACCGTGTGTGATTTGTAACACAGCTGTGCTTTCCTTCCTCTAACCTTCTTTTAATTGTCCTTCACTTTTCAGTCTAAGTGCATTTGCCAACACATACCTTTGTTTCCATGCCAGCACTTGCCTTTTTAGCCAACAAACCACTCCTGCAGTGATACATTTGTAGAGAGCATTCTTATCCCATTTCAGCTTTCATTTTACAGGGTTAGAAGAACATGATCTGCAAGTTTCCTCTTGTGTAGAGGTCTCTTCTTATCCATTTCATGTGCTGATCTTTGCATGTTTTTCAGGTTAAATTTGTAATTTTATACAATATTCCAGATAAAGTTTCACTGAGATCTTACATGGCAAAAATATTTTCATATCTCTACTGAAGCCAGATTTCTTGATGGCAGCCTGGGCTTATATTTGTTTTTGGCATAGCTACTTCATCTCAGCAGTTCATAAAAGGTGTGATTTTGAAGAGTATATTTTGGTTCCTGTTCTGTCGTGTCAAACTGAGGTTCTAGCATTATAGTGGTGTTATTTGTTCCCAAGAACAAAGCTACACATTTGTATATAAATAAAATTTCTTCTAATTTCTAGCAGTCTAGGCTATAGGCTCTTTTAGTATTAATTCTAATTGGTAGTTATTAATTATTTGTGTTAATACTGTTTCTTCAATTTATCAGTGAATTTTCATTATCATATATCCAACATCAACATCACTTGTAGCTGTTTCAATTTATGTCAGCTCATTTCATGCTTCACTTTGCCTCTTTATTCTATTTATTAGTATTATTCTTTATTCTATTTATTCTATTTATTAGTATTCCATATAAAAATGTTGGAATCTGCTTCTTTCTTTTGCTTGGTAACTACATAATACACCCCAAGTTCTGATACTTTTGAATTCATGGTCACTTCTCCCTTCTATTTCTGTTTTAGTTAACTCTTTTTTATTTATTTTTTTTTTGCATATGTTCAGAGATTTGTCCTCAAGCACTGATGACACACAATCACACTTGGCTCCCAAAAACAAGGGTGATCATTTCTCCCTCTGGCTAACTACATAAGCTTTACAAGGCCATGATGATTGCTTCACAACTTTTCCTGTTGTTCTATTAAACAGTTTAATAATATACTTTTATATAAGCAGACCATCCTGCCTCAATGGTGTTTCCTCCTAAGAATTTCTCTTGAGCTGTCTGATTTCATAGGTTCAGATTTTTAATGTATCTCTCACATTACCTCTGTTCAAAGGAAGCCATTTCATGCTTTCACCTGTGAAATAATCCCTTCTTCAGATATAATCACCGTTTCCAAAGTTTGCAGTTTGTCAGTGGTTATTGTTCCATTCATCCCCTTGGCAATGTTGCATTAGATTTATTGAAACTTGGTATGACAGGGGCAGGTCAGAAGCCTGAAGCACTCAGTGATGAGGGCCCTCTTCACCAAAGGGAGGTGCAGAAGTGAGAGCAGGGCACGGTTCTGTCTCCTGGGCTCTCCTCCCCACAGTGACCCCGCTCTCAAGGGTGGGGAGCAGAGCTGGAAGAACTGGGACAGGGCTGTGTGTGCCTAGCTCAGGTGAGAAGGATGGGTGAAGCCAGCTTCTGAAGATGATGATCCATGTCACAGTGAGGAGTTCCCCTCATGCCACAGCTGCCACAGTGACCCGAGAGACTGTGCCTGCTGAGGAGCCTCCTGTGGGTGCCTGGCAGGGCAATCCAGAACCTGAGAGAAGCCAGCAGAGGATTGGGATCACTTATTTTAGTGGGTGAGGAGAAACTCCTGCTTGTTCAGCTGACCCCAGGGACAGGCTGGGTGAGGCCTTCAGAGCAGACAAGGTGTGTTGCGACTGCTGGCCATGGGTTTGCTCGTGCAGTGCTGCTGCCTGTGCAAGCCCTGCCTGCTGGGATAGCTCAGAGAGCCCTTCCTTTGTGATCAGGAGCCTTAACTTCTCCACAGCCCTGAACTGATTGCTGTTTCTAACTGCCCCGTGCTTTCCACCCCAGAGTAGTTCCAAAAAACGTTACACTTGTTTTGGTTTTACTAAGGTGATACAAGGCGCTGCTTATCCTGCTTGTGGTGAGGAGAAAGTTAAAGACAAAATCTCTTGCAGAGTTTTCTGTGTTCTTCTGTTTTCGGTACTTGGAAAAATAGCTCAACATGGCAAAAAGCAAGTAGATAAAGAGCCAAGAAAGAAAAGTAATTAAAGAAAGAGAGAGAGAAAGGCAACAGAAAGTAGGGCAGGGAAGGATTTCAAACACAAAGATGTGTAGGTGGATGAGAAAGAGCTGGAGACTGGCCATCAACAGCAAATGGAGTTGTAAAAATGACACTTGACTCTTGAATCAATTTGTGATGTGCTTTTGACTTTTTGGACTGTGGAGATGGAGAAGGTGTTTAGAAAACCCACCAGACATGGAAATGGGAAATCATATAAGCTTTATTTTATTTGAGTGTGACTCCTTGAATGGATGAGGAAGAAAATACGTCTTGTCTCATTCCTGCACTGTCAACACTCAATTGATGTAATTATCTACCGAATAAAGTTTTGTTATTCTTCATCAAGGTTCCCAGGCTGCCATAGCACAAACAGCCTGTAAGAAACAGCCTCATCACACCCATAGAAAGTTACAGCTTCAGAGGTGAATGAGAGCAGGATCTCTGCTGAAGATACCTCCTTGTAACACATGTTGAAGTATGGAAAAATGCATATCCTGCCTTAGGAAATTACATAATGATAAAGCAAATGTTGTGCTGAAGCGATTCCTATTGCTCCTGTGAAGGGGTTACTCTGCCAGCATCTCTGGCCAGAGCTTGGAAACTGTCCCTAAAAATCTGCAGCAGATACAGCAGCACAAAGAAGAAAGGATCAATCTGGTGTATGCAAATCTTCTGGCTCTTAGGCACAGTCCCAGGGCCCATTCTGAGACATTTTTTTACTTTATTTATTTCTTATCTAGAATCTCACGTGAGCCATTGAGTGATATAACTTGGGATATGATTTGAAATTTAAAATTAGTAAAATAGTTTTTGCAGTAGCAGAAAGACCACTCTCAGAAACTGTGGAACTTAGGCTAAGTAACTTCTTTAGTTAAAGAGACCCACAAGTCAGCAAGAGCAAAACAAGATAGTGCAGGCCTACAAAAAGGATTAGTATCTGTCATTAACTCATCTATGGCATATTCTTTTGTCTGCATTTTACTTTATGCCATTGGTTGTACAGAGCAGGGACCACACATGTTAAGATGCTACTGCAGTTCCAATAAATATTTGACATTGATTTAGAGCCATCAACCTTGGTGTCATTTGCAGTTTCCAGACATGTGAGCAGCACTGGAAGACAGAAGTTGAGTATCAAGGAGAGCAACACTGCCTTTGTTTCTTACACCCTGCTTCCTTAAGCATCTGCTGTTGGTTACACTCAGGGTAGCATTGACAAAAGAAAATATTGGCTCATTTGGCAGTCATTATCTTCACTAATATCACTTAGCAGATTTACAATGGTTGAGCAATGTAATTTGTTTATGGGACATGGTTGTAAGATGCCTCTGATGTTGGGGCACCACTGATAAGATTAATATCACATCAACAAATGAACTATATGTCTTCCAACACTGAGAAATGCTTTGTTCAGATAAGTTACACTCAGCTGAGCCACTGTTAGCCATTATTAAATTCACCTTAGCATTACCCCTGTCAGAACAAAAAATAATATTCTTGGCCACACAGTAAACCTAAACTCTACCAAGTACACTGTTGTAAGACTCACTGTCATGAAATTATTTTTTTAAGACACTTGATTTTACAGTCTGTGATTTAATTGCAGCTGTAATTTCACTACAATATTGCTGTAACCTCCAACAGGGCTTGACAACTCAGGCAGAGTAATCAGGTCTTCAGGGTCCCAAGGATACAGCCTTTTGGGGCAGAATTTGAGGACATATGGGACATCTGTCAAGGGTTTCTGGTCCCAGCATTCAGTCCTGAGCAGACAGCAGGGTGTTCAGAAATCCCATACACTGGAACAAACACACAGCAGCTGTGGCATGTCCCAGAAGGGCCAAATCTACCGTGCTTTCACTGTAGCTGCAAACCCAGCAAACTCCCTGCGTTGGAGTCAGAAAAAATGCCTGGTTTGCCCATGAAGGACACACACAGGGTGTCTCCTACAGCCTGAGTCAGGCTCGCTGTTTAAACACTAATTCAAGGGATGTATACCAGCACCCAAAGATCCCCCACCTAAAAATATCAGCCCCAGTGCAATAGTCCTTACTCCAACAGGAGGACTGAGCAGTAACTCTGAGCTGTGATCTCATTTTGGAGCAGCCTAAATATGCAGTAATCTGGCGATTAAGGCGCCAACAGTGGTGTTGACAGACCTGATTTCAGTCCTCGTTGGCTGGATGAGTAGCTTTAGTGTTAATTCTTTGTCCCATTGCCCATGAGGCTGACCTTGACAGCAGGCTGCCATCCACCCACAGTGCCAATCTTCTGGAACCTCTCACTTCACTGTTTGGCTCTGTATAATACATTCTTCAGAGCAGGGACGTGGATGAGAGACAGAATGTGGATTAGAAAACACTTCTCTCCTTCTAACTAGGATTCCCCCAGGGGAGAAAACCAATCCCACTCTCCTAAGGAGAGAAGCACCTTTCTGCTCTTTGGGGTGTCAATTACATTTATCTCTGTTCTTGGCAGGACCAACCAGTGGGATTAAAGTTGAATGCATTGCTTGGAGAGCCAGGGTTTGCAATCAGGAGCTGAGGCAGCCGGACGCCTGAAAGGCAACACTTTTGTAAACCTTATTCAGATCAATTTGGTGTGCTTTGAGGCTCAGCAGTGGAAGAAATCAAAGTGGGCATTTCTTCTGCGAGACACTTTCACAGCTTGTCTTATGACAGTGGGTCAGGATATCTGGTCTTTGGCCATCCTGGAATTTAATTTTTTTTTCTGTTTCTTTATTGCTGCTTAACTCAGGACAGTTTTATCCCGAAACTATTATGGCATAAAATATTATTTTGTACTTTCTGTCAAATCCTGGTTTTCATGACATGATATCAGCTGTATTTAGTTTAACTATTTCCATTAGTTAGAAATCTTCATGTTTCTCAGTGTTTCATGGAAATGAAAGCTGTAGCACTTGGTTTCACTAACTTTACCTGAAGGGTAGCAGTCCATTTTGTGGATAGAATGTGAAATAAATCAAGTCTCTTTGTTGTCTTAGAAAGGATGAAGGTTTTCTTTCATTTCCTCCAAGTCCCAGTCTTATTTATTCACTCCCTTATCTTCTCTTTGTATATCTAAACTGGCTGCTACAATCTCTAAGAATCTTCTAAAATCACAGAAAAAATTAGTTGGAAGGGACCTTGTCTGGTCTGAAAGCAGAGGTAACCCCAAGGTTTGACCCCCACTGAAAGCAAAAGGAACGTCAAGGTTTGACCAACTTCAAAAACTCTATTTTCTCTGGCTGCCAACCACCCCCCCCTTCTGCTGATTTACAGTGATGCCATCTATTGTTTCTGTAAATGCTAATGCACGATAAAGGAGCTGTAGCTGTTTAGGAATTAACTAGACACACTGAAAACACCGTGCCTAAGTGTTTCATTCTGTTCTTTGCCTCAATGTGTAGGTGGTGAGTTCTGATGAGCTTCTGTGAGCACAGACCTGCACACAACCACACCACTGTGCGCTCTGGAATTTGTAAACCCTAAGTTACAATGCTAAAAAGCATGCAGCACTAATTTAGGACAAAATACACTACAGAGATATTGAAATGAATACTCAATCCAAGCACTGAAAAACAAAAAAAGCTCAGAAAAATAGAAAAGCAAACTATGTAAGGATAGAGCAACCCAGCTCTGGCTGTCAGTGGTGACATCAGGCAGAAATCAGGGGAGTGGCAGTGAGAACACTTCAGAGTTTGTGATCTCTGGTGAAGTTTCATGGTGTAGCATGGAAGGCCTCTGTCTGTTACATGACTGATGGGAGGAAGATAAGGATGCAGACAGTTCCCAAAGTGTGGCAGCAGCACTGACCTGGTCACTTTTTTCCAGGGCCAAATGCTTGTCAGAGTTAGGAGACCATCAGCCAGATATGTGGGAAGCCTTAGGCAGAGCAATGTCTGCTTCCTCCCCTTAGGAATGGCACGAAATGGAGCTGTGCCTCCAGTCCGACGCCAGGCAGTGTTGTGCTCTTCTTGCCCTCCCTCTCAGAGCCCTTTGCCCACTCCAGGACTGGCCCTCTGCCTGTCCTGTCCCTGTCCCTGTCCCTGTCCCTGTCCCTGTCCCTGGGGCTGCCTGCTCAGAGCCTGGCGGGCTCCAGCCGGGAGCTGCGTGTGCCGAGGGAGAGCAGGCAGAGCAGAGACACTCAGCTTAACCTGCCTCACGTTCTAGACCAGCTGGCAGGCTGGAGAAGCCCTGTCTCATGGCCCAGCTAATTAACGTGAGTGCAGTGCCACGAGGGTGCAGCAGCACGGGCTCCAGCGCGGGGTTAGCGCAGCTGGCCGGGCTATCTGATAGCTCAGCCTCTGCAGCACACACTGGCAGGTGTCTTCTAAGGGATGCTGGCCTAATTATCTCTCCTCACAGTTTTTAACTCGAAGGAGAAACTTTTTTCTGGCTGTCTGAAAAGTCCACTTTTGTCTGTCTTTTAATTGTAAATGCTGCAGCAGGAAAAATGGAGAGTTGTACTCTCAAAAGCCTGTGCTCTGGATGAAGCCACATTTTCTCTTTGATATGACATAATCTAGAAAAGTAAAATCATGTAACAAGAGTTTAGTCATACTGGAGCTAAGAAACAGTGCTAGGCTTTCCCCACTGATCAAACTGCTGGACATGCAGAGGGTCTGGCTGATCCTCAGCGTTCCTATCCATGTGTAGATTGATGGTCTGGGAATGCCTTTGGGCTCATGAGTACAGCTGAGACTCTGCAGCACTCAGTAGTTCTCTGCGCAGTCAGGAATTCTGAGCTCCACCACAGTGCACATCCTCAAGACTTCTTGAAGAAGTCACAGTCTCCTTGGCCTTTCCCTCATGTGTTTTTATCATTTTCATTCCTATTTGTCAGTTCTTTCTAAAATATTTTACTAATATTTTTGTCCAGAACAGTTATGAAAGCCTGTTTCTAGTGTCATGTGCCCATTATTGTATAAAGATATAAAGAGTAAACCTGTGTTTATTCTTCTTCTCTTATTTAAACAAGTGAGACCATCTTTTCAACATGATAGAACTTATTTTTAACCCTGCTCTAAGGCAAAAGACTTTGAGTTTCAGTTAGATGACTTCAGTTTCATCAGGCTGAAAAATGTTTATTTGTTGGTTAGGGTTATTTTCATTTTGGTTTCACCTACCATATGCAACATAAGTTCTACTCATCTTCTCTTTCATGGAGCTCTTTAATCTCCTTCTGGGACAACTTGCAGTTGCTCTTTATCCCAGCCATCACATGATTTCTGCATGAGTGCTCTGTGTTGCCATCCAGTCAAAGGTGCTATTGCTTGTTTTTATGTTATTTTTGGGCAGGCTAATCCAGTTTATAATTTATGTTAAGGGTCACAGCTTATTTCTTCATCAAATGCATCTGGTTTTGGAGTTCTGCAGGGATTCACCCTGTCGTAGGGCATTCATTTTAGAAGGACTGCTTTGCTGGATCTTGCTGTAATAACCCTTTTGGTTAGTCCTGGTGCATTAGGAGCTTTTATACTGCAGGCTGCTGTGTTGGATTCATGCAGGCTTGCCCTTTAGTTCTGAGTCAGCCTGACTTGGAAGCATTTACCAGGTTACCCAAATGACCAACCCTCACAACTTCATTTACTCCAGTCTCTGGATAATCTCACCACACCCTTCAGCATCCTCTGCCCTTTCCTGAGCTGCTATCCTCAGTTTCTCTGGGATGTTATGTTATGTTTGTTATATTATTTCAGAGTGTCTTTCTGTCTGAATTTCATAGATTCTTACCTACTGGAGGTTGATTGTTGCAGAGCTTTCTCCCCAAAACTGTATTGTTTATAATTCCACTTCATTTGCAGGTCCTGAGCCCTTTCTGATTGTGGTTTCCTCATAATGGGCAATACGGTGTTCCTGGGATTCAGGGTCTGTCCTTTATCTCCTCTTTGTACTGCCTAGGCAGCAGTGGAAGGCTTGTTTTTGGGTGCAATTTAAAGTTATATAATCCCAGCTGAATGCTGAAGAGTTATCTTTCAAGTAATAAAATATTCATTTGCTCCCACTGCCTTTTTAAAACACATTAAAGAAGTGTTTGTACTGATTCTCCCATTTGTTAAAACTCTTGTTTGGAAAACTCTCATGTGGATCATATTTACTCAGATGGCTTCTTTTCAAACTTTGACAATGATGACTCACCTGTGTGAAATGAAAATGCTGTGTTTTGATAGTGATAATTTGATTTGAAAGTGTAAAATTGTTGTTGGAGTACTCCAGATGCTGCTGATGTTAAATAAAGCACTACTGCCTTGAAACAGAGAATCTTGTTCTTTGAGTATGACAGATGCCTCAGAAAGTTGTTACCTGGCACACTTTGGTAAATATTTAAAAAGATAATCTTAGGTGAAACCAGTAATTTTGTTGATAGAAATATCTCACAAAACAAAGAATAAAATTCATCACTGCAGAGTGGAGTTCTCTAGAAGGAAAAAATTTCTTTCGTAATTCCTAACAAATAAAAGATAAAGCTCTATTAAAGAGCTGATCTAATTTTCTTGTAAAATCCATAGAGACTTTAGGAAAATGTCATGGGTCAGAACGTATTTTCTTCTCATGGTTGTGTGATGGATTCAGCACGGTCCACTCTGGGAAAATAGAGAAGTTTCTTGTAGGTGTGAGGCAGAATGAGAGAAATTCTCAGTGTTGGCAGGTACAGAAAGAAGGTGCACAAATATAACTTTGCCACAGAGTGCTCTGGGGAGAACAATTGCTGCAGGAAGCTCTAATCAATAACAGAGCCCACAAAGTTGCTGGAACTTGTTATTTTTTTAGATATTTCAAGTTGTTCTGTGAGGATAAGGAAGTTTTTGGTTCACAAAATATTTCCTCACTATTTAAGCCCTTCTGTGAGGGAAGAAGTGACAATGCTGGGGAGGACTCAGATCCTTGTTTTCCTGGCAGGCTTGAAATGTTAGAAAATAAGAGTAAGCTGACTACTTCTGCCAGGAAGAAAAACATAAATATCAAACCTGAGTCAGAAAAGATCCTTTATGCCACATCCAAAGCCATGTTGTGGAGTCTAAACTGAAGGCAACCCAAGAACACATTTGGAACTTCACTAAGATTTGCTCACAGTGTGCTGGAACTCAGCTCTTTATTTTCTGACATCTGCAAGCTCATTTTCTTATGAAGAGCTGCAGACACAATTTCATGACTTGGAGGAGGGTGGCATGGGGCTTTTAGGTTCCTAAGACACATGAAGTGAAATCAGGCTTAGAATGAACAGTTTTCCTCCACAGATCCCTTTCTGCTGTGCCGTGGCACTGGCTGACACTGATGCCTTAGGTTTTGGCTTTTATATTTTTTAGATTCTGTGCTTTTTGGTGGGTAGTTCTGGGTTTCATATTAAGTGCTACTGAGTTCTCTTCACAGAGTAGAGAGACAAAACAATTCCTTCTCCAGCTTGGGACCAAGGACAACTTTCAGGCCCAAGAACAAAACCAACGGTGAAGGGAGAAGAAAAAAACAGGAGGATGGAGCTTCATAACCTGGAGCTGTAATTGGACAATAATTAACTCCAACATGCTGATGGACCAGAACTTATAAAAGTATGAGACCTTGTGATCAGGTGCCCATTTTTGTGAACATTTTGGGTTCACATTGGTTGTAGTTTGGCTGGACTCTTGTGCAGTCCAGGTGTACCCGGTGAGGCCTTTCAATAAATCCCTGCTTTATCCTTTTGCTCTGGCTGCTCTTTGTTCCAGGACAGCCTTTAGATGGCATCAACAGAAACAAGGCCACAGTCACAGATGTGTAAATCCCTCTTGCCACCTCTGCTCATGAAATAGGAAAGGGTGAATGCTCACCAGGAGACAAGTGAAAAAGCATGAAAGTTCTGAGTTTGCTAGTTTGCTCGCATTGCAGGAATGGGCTGGACTCCTCAAGGCTGAGACAGGATCACAGGTGGAGGACAGTGCACTTTGTTCCAATGGCCAGCACATGCCTGCTTGCAGATGTTTATCCTTTCTAGCATATTTGGTTCCTTGGACTCAACAACATGAGGCTCGTGTTTCAGTTTTACTGGTAGTGAAGCTGAGGTACAGAAAAATTCACAGCTGAAGGATAAGCAGCCTGAGAACAATAAGATTCAGGCTGCTAAATCCACATTTTGCTGCTCTTCTTTCTAAGCCAAGCTGAATCTGTCTTTGTCCTACATACATATAAAAAAATTATAGCATTAGGTTCATCTAAAGACTTCAGCAAATGTAACCATGAATCCTGAAAAACTGAAAACATGGAAAGGCTGCAAAAGCTGAAAGCTTTTGAGAGAAGTTGCATTTAGAAGAAAGAAATATGGAGCATACTTCTTCAAGAATTGTAGTAGTTTAAGGACTCTTTTGAAGAGGTAGTGGGGCATTTGAGTTGGTTCTGCTCCATAGGATCAAAACTGGTCTTGTATCCTCTCACACAAAATACATATTTTTTTGTTTGCCTCAGTCTGAAAGGTGACTCTTTTTGAAAACATTTACTGTCTCCTAGCAAACAATGACAGTGCTGGGCAGGTTTTGTCCAGAGATCAGAAAAGCAGCTGAAATGTCAGTTTTCTTTAATTCATTTTGCTCCATCCAATTTATTGTGGACAAGAAGTCGTATACTTAATAAAGCCATCCCCATAAGGGAATACCATGTCATGTTCGTGATGAGCTACGCACAAGCAGAGCAAAGTGTCTGTGTGGGATTGTTACTCATGAAAAGGTCAGTGTTAATGACAACAAATGATGCTCTGTGCTATGCACTGACCTTAGAAAATAGAATCCACTGAAATGGGTGCACGAATATTTGTATGAGTCGTGCTAAACTAAGGTTATGCTTCTCAGGGAAATGATGAAGCACATTCTTAGAAAGAAGGAAAGAAATGTCTTTCAATTCACAAAGTTGACTCAGGCAATGACTATGCACGTCATAAAGCATGTTCATACAACCCTTGACATGGTTTACGGGCCTCAGCTCCTTTGTTCCCATTGCCTTCAAACCACCTCGTTAGCCTAAGAGCAGTGAAGCACCAGGAGCTGCCCCTGGCAGCACAAACCACCGTGCCCTGCCCTAGAGAGAGCTGCACACCCTGCACAATGTGATCCCTCGAGGCAGAGGGCTGCAGGAGCAGCTTCAGATCAGGTTTGCTCAGTACTGCCTTGTGCCCATGTGTGCTAGAGGCACACAGAGCCCGAGTTTGCTGCAGCTGGAAGCTCCCAGTCCTTAATCCCCTCTGCCTGTGTGTGTTCTGTGTGTGAGTGCTGTGCTTGCTTCACCAGGCAGGGGACTGCAGCTCTGTACCTGCCAGTCTGGGCACAGAGTGCAAGGGCAGCTTGCACTTGACATTTCACTCTCACCTCTGCTCCCTTTCTCCCTGCTCTCTCCCTCTGTACAATGCCTGCATGTAAGTGGCACCTGCCACCTCAGTTTTATATGTAGAGAAAGCTATTTAAGCCTTTCTTAAAGGTTAATAAATTGTTTGTTATGGAGGATACTGTGATTCATTGCACGTTAAAGATATTCCTGTTAAAAAAAAATCTAATCTGTACCCCTTATTCCTAGTGAGGTTTTATAAAGAAATACTTCTTAATTAATTATATCTGTAATTCTACATATAAGACTATATGAGGAGTGGAAATGTTTCAACAGACTTGTACCTCCCATTTGATTTTTCTTTTCAAAAAATGAATTCAAGGTTGTAGATGCTCCAACATCAAAGTCACTACTGAATGTTAACATTAGAGCACGGATTTTCACAATTCTGTGTGTACTAATTTCCTGATGTATTTGAATTCTGAAATATGAAAGAGATTTGGTGATGGAGATGTCTTTTATGTTTGAAAGAAGCATACAGTTTTTCTTATATCAGAACTTTGTCTGGGGCTTTGCTGGGAATACTTTTACAATTCTACTATGTTGAGGTGATTTCGTGTTTTGAATTATTGCAGGCAGAAGTCCAGAGGTAGAACTTGATGATCTTGACCCAGCTCAGGATATCTTACGATGATTCCATGATTTTCTGTAAAGCAATTGTTTGAAAAGTGGCTAGTGGATCAGATCCTAGAGAACAGAAGTTAAATTATTCCTAATGTCAGGTCACACAGGAAAAAAATTCAATCCTAGAGACATAGGGAACGAATATTCTTGAGCGTTCTCTCTGTACAGCTTTATTCACCAGCAGTGTGATGTCGAGTAAAAAGAGCCTGGATTTCTGTCAGGAAACAACACTTCATACAGTATTTTCCAGAATCTCTCACATTGCAATCTCCAAGTTTCAGCTTTCTTTTCTTAACCAGGGTTAGCACAAACTGGACTCTCTGTTGCTTTTGCTCAATGCACTAGTGTGTTAAAGGTAAAGAGCACAGTAAATGCCAGCTTTGTATAATCTACAGCTCTGATCTTGTGCTGCCCTAAAACAAATAGACTCTTTATGTGTGGGAGCAGTGACAGCCACATCCTGATCTTCATCATGAGCAACTGGGTGTTCCATTTTACCTAGAACTGGAACAGCTGGTATGAACAGAAGCTTAAACTCAATGAAAGGAAGCAAAGGAGTAAAGAATGGTGTGTCTCAATAGGGCTTAATCCAAGGGGAGCCCAGAAGGAAAGGAACCAGGTGAACCCTGCTCGTCTCTACAGGGCTGAGAGGGCAAAAAACAGTTTAGGATGGATATTAAGTAACTACAAAAAGTGGCCAAAACTACTCACACCCTAAGAGTCAATTTAAATTTCAGCCTTATCAGTGCTGGCCTCCAAAATGTTCCCCTGTTTTTCACTGTTAACCAAAATGCTCCTGTGTGTGCCACAGCTACAGATGGCAGAGGAGTTAGGAAGCAAATGCTGGGACTGAGAGAGCCTCTTACTGAAAGACACCTGGAAAGAAATGTGCAAGAGTAAGGTGACTTGCTTCTTGAAAATAGAGACGGGTCCCAGAAGAATTCAAATAATTTATAAGTGGTGTAAAAACTTGCCTGCTGCTCAAAGAAAACAGGCATGGTGAGAAGTCTCCGAGACACATAAATCACCTCTACTTTCTGGCATAATACTTGCATCATGTGAAGGAGAATGTTGAGTAGAGATGTGCACGAACCACACAGGAAAGAGTGGGGTTTGTTCTTACAATAAAATGTTGAGCTTCACTGCTAAATCCCTTTGCCTTTGTTTTCCAGCTTGCAGAACTGGATGATCACCCATTTGGAATGATGTTATTTAACCATGAAGGTATTATTTGACAAATGCTTTAAAATTTTCTAGAATTTTTACATTTTTTTGAAGTATTGTGTGGCTCTAGTGCTGATATTCCTAGAATTAAAATCCCTTCCTTAAACCATCTGGGGGACATCAGTTATCTGAAACTACCATATGGCTTGTATGAATTCCAGCGAGTTCTTTTTCCTTGCTCTTTTGAAAATGTTGACAATTTTGGCTTTGAGAGAAATATTTAGCTATTATTCATTAATTCTGAGGGCTGTAATAAAAAGCTGGTGGGATTGTTTCATCGCAACGTGAGAGCACCATCTAGAGGCAAATTACCTAAACCGTGGCATAAACCCGCACCAATCCCTCAAGGAATTACGTTTTCTTCCAGAATTCCAAGGCTTTCAGAATTATGTTCAAGATACTTTTAATAAATATCCCCAAATTAACAAACTCTCTCAGACAATTTCAGTGCTGTTTCAGATTTGCCATGAAGCAGTTTCCTGCAGCTATCCAGCCCAGAGAATGGATCACTTCATCTCAGTGGGTCCACCCACATCAGCCACATAGGACTGGCTCAAGACACACCGGCAGCAATAAGAACACCTGCAGAGAGCTTGGTTTTTAGTTGCCAGGCCATGGTAAAGGTCGTGCCACCAGGCCTTCATCATGCTTCTTTTATTAAGTAGCTGGATTATTTAATCAAGCTTTAATTGCTTTTGCAGCTTCTCCAAGCTGTGCAGAGATGCCTTCAAATATGCATTTTTTGGCATTATAGTCTGCTTTAGAAATCCAGTGTATTCCCACTGATACTCATACAGCAATTTTCAGTGGTGATGAAGATTCCTCTAAACCAGGGGGGTGAATTACTGAGCTTTTTGTTTCCATTCTCTGGGATGCCAGTATCACCTTTTCTGCCATCACAAAGTAATGTAGCAATCCTTAGGTAGGAAAGGTCCTAATTTTATTATTAAATACTTCTTACACTTTGTACTTCTAGTGCTTCCTAAGTGTTTGCTAAGAAGGATAAGACCTAAGTGGTCATCAACTTCTTTTTCTTTTAGGTTTTATGCCTGGAAATTGTGTGACCTGCACACAGCACCTGCAGAAGATTGAAGATGTAGCTCAATATGTGGCTCACCTGGATTTAAATTCCTATGCTAGGAAAAAATGTCACCTGACAAAATGTCACAAAATGCACTTGTGCCCACTCCTTCTAATTCTAGCAGAGAACAAAAATACCTTTGAATGTTGAAGGAGATTTAAGCCTTTTCTGGGATGGCAGTTGAAATTCACTTGAAGGATAATTCCAGGTTTGAAGGATACTTTCAGGTCTAATGATGCCAGAAGATCCCTGAAACTAAGGACTTCCAGTACCCAAGGGGAGCCTATAAAACAGATTGGAAGGCATTATTTCAAGAGTATGTAGTGACAGAACAAGGGGGACTGGCATCAAACTGAAAGAGGGTAGGTTTAGATTAGATATTACAATGAAATTCCTTACTGTGAGGGTGGTGAGGCACTGGCACAGGGTGCCCAGAGTAGCTGGTGCTGCCCCATCCCTGGAAGTGTCCAAGGCAAGGCTGGATGGGGCTCTGAACAGCCTGGTCTGGTGGAAGGAGTCCCTGCCCATGGAGACAGGATGGAAATAGGTGATCTTTAAGGTCCCTTCCAGCCCAGGACATTCTATGATTTTCTAAGGATCAAATTACTTCCTTGAGGATATATGTGGCTCTCCACAGGGAAGTCAACATAAAAATTTGTCTTGGTTTAACCCCAGCTGGCAGCCCAGCCCCCCACAGCTCCTTGCTCATTCCCACACCAGTGGGATTGGGGGAGAAAAATCAGAAGGGTAAAATCTACAAAACTCATGTGCTGAGCTAAGAGAGTTTAATAGGAAAGCAAAAGCTGTGCATGCAGGCAAAGCAAAACAGGGAATTAATTCCCTGCTTCCCAAGGGCAGGCAGGAGTTCAGCCTTCTCCAGGAGAGCAGGGTCCCATCACAGGTAATGGGACAAATGTCACAGTTAACACCATCACTCCAAATGTCCCCCTTTTCCTCATTCTTCCCCCACTTTATACCCTGAGCATGATGTCCCATGGTCTGGGATCTCCCTTTGGGCAGTTGGGGTCACCTGTCCTGGCTGTGTCCCCTCCCAGGCACCCCCAGCTCCCTCACCAGGGTGGCTTTCCAAAAAGCAGAGAAGGCTTTGACTCTGTGCAAGCCCTGCTCAGCAATAACAAAAACATCTCCAAGTGATCAGCCCTGTGCTCAGCACAAATCCAAACACAGCCCCACAGCAGCCACTGCAAAGAAAATCAACTCGGGCTGAAACCAGCACAAAGATATGCAATTAAAATTTTATTCTCATTGGCAAACAAAAAACTGACAGGTTATTTGTTTTCTGTGTGCCTTGGGTTTTAGGGGATTTTTTTTATTCTGGAACTAAGGAGAAACTAAGAAGAAAGTGGGAAAATTAACATAGATCAGTGGCTCCCAAGTCATCTCCATTGGATCAAACTATATAGCTCAAGTCTTAAGAAAGTGGAGGAAAAACATTTTCAAAAGTTTGTTAGCTGCATGCTTTAAAAGAATTTAAGTTATATTTTCACAAAAGCCATGTGACAGTTCTGAATTAGGAACAGTTTGGCACAGTCTGTTTTCAGACTGAACAGATCTTTGAAGAGAGCTGATTTCTGAGGTTAAGACTTCATTACTGCATCAGAATACTGATGTAAGTGCTACTGTGTAAGTAAGATACTGTGTGAATCACTACTACTACATCTTGCTACTTTCATTTGATTTCTCTCAAATACTTCAGAATTTTTTCATACAGACCCAGTTTCTGCTGGGGTTTTTTGTCCAGGAATCTGTCAGTCTTTGCTCTGCAGCTGATTAGAAATGCTCATATGCCCAGATTGATGCAGCTTAATATTTGTGGTAGTGACCTAGCTGGGAGGAGAAGTCAACAGGAAGGTGATAATCTCCTTCTTTCTAAATCTGTAGGAGTCCACCTGTCAACCCTTCAATTGAACAAGAAATAAGCTACATCACAGTCCAGATTGAGCCTTTGTGCAACCACAGTTCATTGACTTCCTCAGGATTACTGCGGGGTGAGCTTGGCTCAGCTTCCCTTTGTTATCACAGTGGCTGTGGAAATGTTCTGTCACACCTGGGCAGCACCAAAAGCAGCGTGGGCAGCAGGCTGAGTGAGGTGACCCCACTCTGGGGACATCCCACCTGCAGAGCTGCATCCAGCTCTGGGCTCCCAGCACTGGAGGGACTGGTTGGAGCCAGCCCAGAGAGGAGAGAGGCCACCGAGGTGATCAGAGAGATGGAGCATCTCTTCTCATCATCTATGAGG
The DNA here is from genome assembly GCA_013397245.1 of Thryothorus ludovicianus. NCBI lineage: Eukaryota > Metazoa > Chordata > Aves > Passeriformes > Certhiidae > Thryothorus > Thryothorus ludovicianus. The sequence goes on from VZTB01013207.1 coordinate 143,776, forward strand.
AAAGGCTGAGTTAATTGGGATTGCTCAGTCTGGAGAAGAGAAGGCTTTGGGGTGATGCCCTTGCAGCCTGCCAGTTCAGGGGTGTTCAGCCTGGAGAAAAGGAGACTCAGAGGTGACCTTATCACTCTCTACAATTCCTGAAAGGTGTTTGTAGCCAGGTGGGCTTGGTCTCTTTCACCAGGCAGCTGGCAGAAGGAGAGGACAGAGACTCAAGCTGTACCAAGGAAAATAGAGGCTGGATATCAGGGAAAAGTTTTTCACAGGAAGAATAATAAAGTACTGGAATGGCCTGGGGACGTGGTGGAGTCACCATCTCTGGGATGTGTTTAAAAAACAAACAAATTGCCTGTGGCACTCGATGCCATGGTCTAGCTGAGGTGTTGGGGCTGGGTTGGACTTGATGATCTTAGAGGTCTCTTCCAACCTGGGGCTCCTGTGGTTCTGTGATCCTGTGATTCTGTGATCCTGTGGTTCTGTGATCCTGTGATTCTGTGATCCTGTG